>BQNB010035526.1:0-50798 GCA_026074375.1 Tanacetum coccineum
CCTAAAAATGTTTGCTATAGCAGAAAAAGGTCATCCAATGTTCTCAGGGCTACAACCTAATCCAAAGGATCCTAAAAAGATGATGTCCTTGTAATTGGGCCTATGAGTATACCACCTATAACCACCACCAAAAGGCCTAGTGGTAACGTCCTTGGTTTCCTCACACGAGATCAAGGGTTCAAACCTCGCTAGGTGTGTGCATTTGGGGTGGACATGGAAGGGTCGGAAATGGTCCCAGGATTAACCCGGTGAGGCCACATACATCTGAGTCAAAAAGGCCCGCCCTAACCTCAACAGAGAAAACTTCATCCGCTTACCCCTTCTTTTAGTGTACCACCTATGATGACGACAAAATAGCTTAGAATGAAACTTGATCAAGCATGTAAAGTAACATAAAAAAACAATACAACACAGCTGTAGCGCATGAACTACAAACAAAACCAACAGGAGACATACGGGACAAGAACCTACACTAGAATCAACAATGAAAAGAACAACCAGCAGGAACAAGAAAACGAGATGGGGTCAAACATTGTGACAGCCTGGAAATTTATATGCCTAGAAAACGATACAATGTAAAATAAGCTAAATATGTTGAGTGAAGTCATATCATTCCGGCACCTAAGATATACCTGATTCGGCTGAATCTATTCAAGTTGCATTTCATAGTTTAGTTAATGACTACGTACCTAAATATGAACCTGGTACTGCACTCTAACTCAAGTTTTTTTTAGAAAAGCAACAAAATATATAACACTAAAAAATAAAAATAAAAAAAAATATAAAAATAAATAAATAAATAAATAAACTAAAAAGTATAGTGAAAGGCAAAAACAAGAGCACAAGGCTTGTGACTTTGTTTGTTCAACCGATCAGTGTAGTTAACCTAAGTCCAATACGACCACACTAGCAAGCCAATCACGTACATGCAGTGATAATCACTCTCAGAGCTTACAAATATGTACATCTAGTGCTGTTACGCATCTTCCACCTTTCAGATCCTAAAACTACATGAGCTACAATCGTTCCTAATAAAAAATAAAATCTAAGAGATGTTCACTAGTTAGACTCCTGTAACAATCATCACCAAACGCTAACAAAATACTAAATCACTTTAATAAACGGTTTCATCATCAAAAATTACTGATAAAACTAAACCGCAATGAACTACTAAATTCAAATCAATACAAATTCCAACAACAGATACATCTATTATTGCACGTCAATCATTTATCAAACATCATCATGGTCAAACTAAGTATATAGCTAACAATAACGATAAGCTACAAAATTCACATTACTTCAAATCGACAGCAAACTACATCAACCGATACGTCATTAAATCACGCGAAAGTTATTTATAACGAACAACGAGCAAATTAACACCAACGAGAAATGCATCATAACATCACAAATAAACTACTTTAACATATTCGACTATACGTAAACCTAACAATAACAGAAATAGCTGCAATAAACTAAAATTAATCAGAACCTAAAACGAGAAATGCATCATAACATCACAAATAAACTAATTAAAACGATTAAATTAAAGCTAATTGAATTAAATAGATTGTAAAAATGTGCTTACAGTTATGAATTGAATCAACTGTGTGAAACTGAGAGAGTGAATTGAATGACAGATATTTTTTAAGAGAGATGCGCGGAGCACGAATTAGGGTTTTATTTTTATAAAAATGATTTTTATATAATTTATATATATTATGTGTGTGCTGTGCTAGTGGTGTAGTGTGGTGACTTACGATATTCTGTGGCAGTTTTGACAAAGGGCTATCTATCGTGCAAGGCAATGTGAGGGTGTGTGGTGTGCCATAAGGAATCATAATCGGTAACGGTATGTTATAGGGGTAAAATGGGAATAAAGATATCATTGTTGATATTGTTGCTTGGTATAATAATATAATAAGGGTATTAGATTTAATAAGATGGGCCGTTACTATTTTTTTTAATATAAAAAATAAAATATACTATTACTTTTAAAAAAAGTAATAAAATAACCAAATAAGGGTGAGAAAAAAGACTTGTGGGACCACATGGAGGAATGAAGGTTGATACCACACACTTCGATGTGGAATTAATATTTTGCTTTTCTTTCATTGTTTGATTTCCATGCTAGCAAACAAACAAATATATAATGGTGTCAATCCATTACTTAATATCCATACAGCTATAACAAACACCCCTTGAACTTTTAGTCAAAGGTTCTTTAGAAAATGTATTAATGTATTTTTTTAAAGGGCCCGTTTGGTTTATAAGCGGGTTTAGATTTTGATTTTGATTTTTTTTGGATTTGATTTAGTATTTGAATTTGATGTAGGTTTATAGAAGATATATTATATATATTTAATAAAATTTATAATAGAATAAAATATAAAATTATTTGTTGATAGAAATAATGCCTAAAAACATTATTAATATTTTTCACATATTTACGTTTTGGTAATCACAATATATAAAAACGTTCAATGTAAAATTAAACGTAAACAAATAATTAGTAGTAAATTTTCATTTCGAAAATTATATCACTTGAAGGTATGAATAAATAAATGTTTAATACATTTTATGATAAAAGGAAATTTTATTCAACCTCACACTTTTATAAAATGTTGTAAACATTTTTATAAACATTACAAAACATTTTCTACAATTAAAAGAAATGTTTTATTCAAAATAAACATTTTGAAATTTAAATTTTTGGACCTAAAACGGCTAGAAAAGTTCCAGAAAATCCCCCTACATAAAAGACAAACTGAGGAGCCCCTAGTCTAGGGCAGCCCCCTTATATACACGGGCGGCCCCCTTAATTTTAAGGGGACCTCCCACCTATTTAAGGGGACCGCCCATAGGTAGACCCTCCTCTAGAATGTCCTATAAATACTGTACTATTCCCAACTATTTTCTCACCTTTTGCACTCATTCATTCTGATCAAAAATAGCCCACACATCTCATTAAATTACTTTGATCATTTAATCATAAAGCTTTGTTTTCCAAGTGTTCCAAGCTCGAATTCCCTCAAGTGAAGATGAAGAATTATACCATCATCAAGTGAAGAAGTATTACTACTCAAGTGGTGTATTTGCAATTTGTTGCATCTATTCATACTTGTAAAATACATTTATAAATTTTGTAAAGTTGTTGTAGTAGATAAATCTTGGTGATTGTTGTAAGTATAGTTGAATCTTAGTGATTTCATCCATGTTGTGAATAGTTAGGTGTGAAGTAGAAGTGAAGTAGATGAAGTGTGTGTGAAGAAATAACTAAGGCGTGAAGAAGTTGTGTAGTTGTGAAGTTGTGTTGTGAAGTTGTGAAAGTGTGAAGTTGTGTTGTGAAGTCGTGAAAGTAGTGAAGAAGTTGTGAAGTCGTGATAGATTGGTTCTAGCTAAGATTAGAAACTCGGGACATCTAGCTTAGTGTCAAAAAATTGTATATAAGCAAAAAGTTGTGTACGGTTTCTCGACATAAGGGAGTTTGTTGACATAGTGAAGAAAAACTCTTGAGTTAGGTGCGAGAGGAGTGGAGTAGGTGCGAATAGGTGCTTCGTAACGAACCACTAAATCTTTGTTGTTGTGGTTTGATCTTTCTACTCTTATCTCCAATTCTTTATTTGTTTTACTTATTCATGTTATTCATATTGTGTAAAGTATTGAATACACAAGTCTAATCTAAGTTTTTAATATCAAATGTAACATTAATAAAACAAGAAAAATGGTAAAAACTATTTAACCCCCCCCCCTCTTTATTTTTCCAAAATTGGTATCAAGAGCCACGTCAAACAAGATTTTTAAAATAAATTGTATTTTAAAACTTGAATCGATCTATAGAATTGGAAAAATATTTAGAAGGGCAATCTATGCAAAGACCACCACTATTTGAAAGTGATGGATTTATTTATTGGAAAAATAGATTCGAAACTTAATGTGAAGTCATAAAGATTCTAGATTCTTTGGCTTGTTATTACGATGTGATTTTCCTCCAATTTAAAATATCCCGAAACTAAAAAAGGATAAATTAATACCTTTTCATAAAACAAAATGTTTGATCATTAAAAAATCTTGCTAAAAATAATGAGCTAAAATGGTAATTTATATGCTCTACCACGTAAAGATATGAAAGAATTTTTTATGTGTGAAACCGGCAAAAGAAATTTGGGATAACTTTGTTAATCACTCATAAGGTAGTTAAATCAAGTCAAAGCAACAAAATAGGATCTTATTGTTCAACAATATGAACAATCATGATTCCGGATGAGGAATCAATTAGATAATGCCTTTGTTAATTTAAACACTTTATTACTAGTCTAAAAAGCACTTGATTGAAGGTTTTTATAGCAAGAATTTTGTTAGGCATTTATTAGGGCATTCATCTAAGTGGCGCGCAAAATGTCACGACGATTGAAGAAACATAGAATCTAACAACTCTATCATTGACGAAACTCCATTTTTTTCAAAATTTGAAGTTTATGAAGAAGTTATTAAGAAAGATCTCTAAAACCGTCACAAAGCAATAGAGTACAAAGTAGATCTATTGCCTTGAAAGCTAGATAGGAATCTAGGTGATGATAGCTCAAACTTATGATAGTGAAGATGAAGGAATTCGCCATGGCCGTAAGAGGACTTCAAGGAAATTCTTCAAAAGACGAGGACGATGCGTAAGACAACCACATGAAGAAAGAAAATTATTCCAATGAATTAATAAGGCAACAAAAATGGCAAAGACGAAAGATATTGGATTTTAAGTGTGGAGATCCAATCATATCATCGGGAAGAATGTCTGACAACTATCAAAATATCAAAATCAAAAAGGCATTTGTTATGAGGATCTCTAAGAGTGATAGCGACGAAGATGAAGAGGGAAACGACAAAGGTCGGAAAAGTGTCTTATACCTAAAGCTTTCCATTTGGAGGTTACTTCTGTAACTGAATACTTTAGTGATGTCAATCATCATTAAACGAAAATGACTTAGTTTGTGAATATTGTAGGACTATGCTAAAATAGGACTAAAAGTCATGGCTAAATATATAACTCTAAAACATGCTATAATTTGATTTAGAGAATGAAGCACTAGAATTAAAAGATAAATTATCTAGGTTAGAAAAAGGTAAGGAAGTAAATGAAGAATGCAAGTTATGTCAAGACCTTAAGTTTGAAAATGAGATGATCTTAGAAATGAAATATTATCTGAACTAAATCAATTTAATAATAGTAGGCACTCAATTAAGAAAATATTAAGTTTATCATAAACTTCGGAGATAAATCCGGTTTAGGATTTTTTTTACCAATGGTCAAAATAGCGAATCCATACATGGGTAAAAAAAATTTTTCGTAAGAGGCTCAAGAAGTCGTGTCGAAAGAAAAATGATAGAATACAAAACCCAAATCAAACTCAAAAACCAAAATTTATATTATATACAATACTAAAATTCCTATTGCAAGTTGATGATGAGGTAAAGCGACGTTTTTACATACCTTCAATTAAAACCGAAGTCGGATTTACTAATCCCACAATGAGGTCTAAACACTCCTTCGAGAAGAATGGGACTAACTCTCATCCTCCGTTCATAACACCTAACTAGGAGAGACCAAAGTTAGACAAAATTACTCTAAACACTAAATCACATAATGTGGAATCTTCACACCAACAATGCTTATCAACGAGCTTTACTCAATGTGGAAGATGTTCACCGTGCATGTGTTCGAATCAAATGCAAAACATGTTCGGAAACAATAACTTCGGTCCCATGAAACAATGGGGACCAAATGGCTAAATGATCATATCTTCCGAGGTTAATCATCTACAAGCATCATTTGGCTTTCGTCAAACAAATTGAAGAACTCGTATAGGATTTCCATAAATCCTCATCCTTAAAGCTTGCTACCTTGAAGATTTTTATGCAATTTCTCTTGAAGGCTAAGGTACGTCTCACTCTCTAATTACGTAAATTATAGATTGATATATGATATACTTAGTATTAATGATAATTAGGAAATATGGTAGTCACTAGAAATGCCATTTGTTGGCTTTCTAGTTTTAAAAGAATTGGTTCATTAGGAACCATTCTTTCACATGGATTATCCATGAACCACTATGAAATGGAAATCTTCTATGGCCACGAACTTACGTAGACGAAGAAAAGTGAGTTAGTGGATAATAATTAACATAGAAGTAGGATTAGTTTTGCATCGGAAAAATCTTAAACCACTATGGATGAAACAAACTCCCTTCCACCTCGACGCTCGCCTCAACTACGTCTATCAAAATCACCTTGTTGAAGAATCAACTCTATTCCGATCTCTCATCTACCACAATATCTACACGTTCCCGTTTCAAAACATATCAATTAATTTTTTCGCTCGAAGAAATTAATTCATCATATTCGCAAGGAGTATAGTCACCAAATCACCTCATGTATTGACATCTTGATTATCTCGTCCGAAATAGTCAAAGAAACTTTTTAATTAAACAATGAGTTAATTAAAAATTGTCAATATTCATTCTCACAAAACTGGTCAAAAAAAAATTCCAGGTGGCGGCCCCCTTAAAATTAAGGGGACCGGCCGTGTAAAATGGGTGGCCCCCTTAATTAATTAAGGGGACCGCCCATCTGAAAAGCCAAACATACCCTTTTCTCTACAAAACCAATTACCAAACACCCATTTATCCTCTCCCTCTTCTCCCTGCTACTGTGTGACGAACACACACACTCAAAAACCATAAAATCCAATTCCCAAACTCAAAATTCATCCAATTTCGCAAGGGGCAATCACCTACAACTCGATTAACAACACCTATTGTAAGATTTCCTATACTTATCTTTTTCAAATTCATCCAATTTTGTTCTTAATCAAAATTGAGTATAATTATATTTTTTGTGTGTCTTTTGATTTTTAGATTAGAACTAGGAAATCCATAACTACGATGATTCCCGTAGTCATAAGAATTCAATACATTCATTAGAATTGAGTCACAAATTTTTTTTGCTCGAAAATTTTATAAATATATATACATATTTTTCATTTTTTGAAACAAAGGTTATACATTGTTGATTCATGCCAAAAAAACATGTTAAAACAACAATACATTACCCATCGAACCATACATTCCTAAATGTATACTTTTTGAATCAATGGATAATGTGTTATAAAAATAAAAGGGTGTTTGGTTCGTTTCTTAGGATCAATTTTTAGAGTCGAAATAACCATCACTATAGTTTTGTCACTTGTATAAACACTTAACAAACTTGTATAAGTCATCAAGATATATAATTCATATATATTTTGATATATTTTATAAAAGGTATAAAATAAAGGGGCGTTTGGCTTGACATTTCAAAAACATAGTATTGAGTCAAAACAAACACTATTTAACTCTTGTCAAGTCAAAAATAATAAACTTATACTTGTCAAACAAAATATACACTTAACGCATAATTTTCGACAAGCTTAGACAAATTTTGTATTGATAAGGGAGTGTTTGGGTTATTGTCTTGATGTTGAAATATATAACTAATATATATTCTTCGACATCCTAGATTAAGTCAAAAATAAATTAAGGAACATATAGATCACTTCTTAGGTTTTTACTTTTAGAGTCGAAGTAATCCTTGTCCCACATTTGTCAAAAACTTCACTTTATTTTCTTTATTATTTTCTTTTGTAACATTTTTATTTTGTTGATATCTTGTTTAGGTGACAAAAATGCCGAAAGCTACTACCACCGATATATCTCTCACTAAATCCTACATCCCAAAAGTATCCAAAATTCCCGGCATCTCCCCTACTATTGCCCAATTCTACAAACCTATTGAAAACCGCAACATTCACGAAGGTCGTGTTGTTGATCAAGCCTACTATAAATCCAACAATATTGAGCGTCTCTTTACTAACATTCGCTTCAATTGTCTCTTTCAAATCAACGAACCGATTGTTCCGAGATTTATTCTAGACTTCTATAGTCAAGTCACGGTACAAACCGATGAATATGGCTATCTTGTTATTTCTTTTATGATTCAACACGAATTCATAACTCTCACTCTCGCTCAATTCGGTCAAATCCTCAAAATTCCATACAATGGTCAAGCCGTTTTTACAAACGAATGGGACCTTGCATCTCTTGAGTATTCTCAAGAAACCGAGGGACCATATTGCACCGAACTTCCTACTCCCGACGACATTCGTCGACTTCTTGAATTGGAACGTGTCATGGTAGACCGTACCATCAAAAGTCAAACGGTCTCTCTCAATCCAAATCAAATTCTCACCAAAGAATTAAGCCCCGACATGAAGCAATGGGAAGAACTCATTCGAGAGAATGTGTTCGGACTAGGAGGACATCGGGACCGTCTCCCCGCTTGTCTTGCTCACATGTTGTATTGTGTTGTTGCCGAAGAACAATACAATCTTGCTTATTTCTTCGTCAAAAGAATCCAATGTGCTAGAGCTACTCCAACCGCAAATCTTCCGTATGGCATGTTTCTTACTCGTCTTTATCGACACGTCATGGAAACGTATCCTCATCTTGACAATGGCATCTATGACATTGTTGAGCGAGTAATGCGTCCTCTTGCCCTAAAACAAACTCGACGACCTCGAAGTGATCGTGGCAAGGCGCGTCATTCCGTCTCTTCTTCATCCTCTCATCATCAAGGCACGTCATCTCATCAACACGATGATGATGATGATGTCGAAACTTCTCGAGCAAGTACTCCATCTCCTACCACCTATCTTAACTCCCTTAATCCACTCGAATACCAAAACTACCAAATGCCTCTCGCTTCCGAACAAACCGTGAAACTCTCTTTGAACGACAAACCACCTTGCTCAACCAAACGCAACAAATGCATAAGGAGATGCGAGGAGGGTTTAAATCATTTGGAAAGGCACTAAAAAGAGTGTTTAGCAATAAAAAGAAGTGAAGACATAGGAGTGAAGTTAGCTAAATAGCTAAATGTAGTTTAAGACAATTTTTAACTTGATTATGTGTATGTTCTTAACAACTTGTGTGGTGATTATCCGATGTATTCGGAAAGACTTATGTGTTGGTTATCTTTAGGTACTTGCTTGCTATGATGGTTTAAACCTTTAGTTGTTTTATTTAATCAACTATTTATGCTACTTTGGTTTCATGATTTGATGTGTTTATTACATGTTATATGATTAAATGTGCTCATACAACTCAATAAGGCTTGCTGCAAATAAACCACCAAAACAGAAATACTCTCACAAAAAATTCTACGAAAAATAATTATTTTTTGTTGATAAAAAGGAACCCCTTAATTCATAAGGGGCGGCCCCCTTATCTTTAAGGGGACCGTCCGCTAATTAAGGGGACCGCCCTAGTAAATCATGGGTAAAATAGCATTTTTCCTGCTTTTTGACCCTCTTTTACCAAGTCTCAGCTATCTTTGCCAGAATGCTCAAACACAATTTGGAACAACCTAAACTAGTTCAAATTCATTCCTTTTTCAATCCATTCTCTTCCCATAAATTCCTTCCAAATGATCATCAATAACACATCATCCACCAAATCATACACTAACCACTATCAACATCCATGGCATCCACTAGAGCTTCCATTTCCAAAGCTTCCAAGAGACCAAAAATCAACATCATACCACCAAAACAATTGTTTATAGATTTAACCCAAGATGACATAAAAACTCCATCACCAAAACTTCAACTCTCATCACCTAGTGCTCCTAATTCACCTTCCAAAACACAATCAACAAAAGATACTTCTTCATCCTCAGTTGACTACATACCCAAATCACCAACCTCATCAACATCACTTTCACCTAATGGTTACTTAAACCCACCAACATCTCCTCCTCCAAGAGTTTCTCCACCACCTCTAACTCAAGATAATGCATCAATGGACATCACTCTCACCCTTTCACCAATTACCCCACTTGATGTCCAATTTAATACTCCATCACCTTCACCACCTATTGTTGGTCATCTCATTCCTTGGAACCTTCTTAAGGCACATGAAGATTCATGCTTGTTTTCATATATTGAACACATGCTTTCACAACCACCAACAACCATCATCCCACCACCTCCACCATCTTCACCAAACTAAACACACTCTATGTTTTGGTTTCTCAAATAATTGTCCACCTATCATTTTGCAAGCAAGTCCTATAAAGATTCAGTAGTTATAGGAATCTTTGTAATTTAAAAAAAGTTCATGTATGTTAGCATGATATTTATTTTCCTTATGTATGCATGAGTGTGGTTCACACACTATTTTAATTTTAATGGATGATTATTGTTGGTTGCATTACTATTATGCCATATTTTTCCTTCTTGTTACATGTTAGAAATACTTGTATTGTTCTAACTCGTTTTTGTAGCCAAGAAACCATAGCTCGATTCCTTGGTGCCCTCGAACGAGGGGGAGCACACATCAAGGGGGAGCATTTATTCTGTCGATTTAACTAGAAGTTCTCGACGATGTCTTTTTGATTCTGTAAAAAGGGGGAGAAATGACATGAAACTCACTAAATACTTGTTTAAAAATAATTTTACATTTAATGAGTTTAAATTTTATAATCATCAAAAAGGGAGAGATTGTTGATAAAATATAATGCCTAAAAACATTACTAATATTTTTCACATCTTTACGTTTTGATAATCACAAAATATAAAAACGTTCAATGTAAAATTAAACGTAAACAAGTAATTAGTAGTAAATTTTCATTTTGAAATTTATATCACTTCAAGGTATGAATAAATAAATGTTTAATGCATTTTATGATCAAAGGAAATTTTTATTCAACCTCACACTTTTATAAAATGTTGTAAACATTTTTATAAACATTACAAAACATTTTCTACAATTAAAAGAAATGTTTTATTCAAAATAAACATTTTGAAATTCAAATTTTCGGACCTAAAACGGCTAGAAAAGTTCCAGAAAATTCCCCCTACACAAAAGACAAACTAGGGAGCCCCTAGTCTAGGGCGGCCCCTTAAATACACGGGCGGCCCCCTTAATTTTAAGGGGACCGCCCACCTATTTAAGGGGACCGCCCATAGACTGACGCTCCTCCAGTTTGTCCTATAAATACTGGATTTTCCCCACTATTTTCTCACCTTTTGCACTCATTCTTTCTATTCTAAAACAGCGTACACATCTCACTAAAATCCTTTGATCATTTAATCATAAAGCTTTGTTTCTAAGTGATCCAAGCTTAATTCCTCAAGTGCAAGAGAAGAATACTTCCATCATCAAGTGAAGAAGTATTACACCTTTGTGTGTTGTTACAATCTTATTGCATCCATACCATAACTTGTAAATCAATTGTATATCTTGTATTTGTGTGTAGTAGCTAGATCTTGGTGATCTTTGTAAGTATAGTTAGATCGTGGTGATCTTACCAAGTAGTGTTAGATAGTTGTGATATAAGTAGTGTGGTGAAGTGAAGTCGTGAAGTTGTGAAGAAGTCTTGAAGTTGTGTTGTGATAGATTGGTTCTAGCTAAGATTAGAACTTGACATTTAGCTTTGTGTCGTAAATCGGTGTAAGCAACGTTGTGTACGGTTTTCTCCGCCATAAGGGAGTTTGTTGACATAGTGAAGAAAACTCTCGAGTTAGGTGCTCGGGGAGTGGAGTAGGGCGAAGAGGTGCTTCGTTATCGAACCACTATAAATCCTCGCGTTGTGGTTTGATTGTTCTTACTCTTATCTCTTGTCTTACTTTATCACTTCATATACTTATATTGTTCATATTGTGCAAGCATTGAATTCACAAAAAAGTCGAATCTAAATTTTACAAACACCTTAAAATCTTAAATTAAAAAGCGGTAAACTATTCAACCCCCCTTCTAGTTTTCCACATATATGAATGCATGTATGTGAATGCAATATAAATTTATTTTACGTAACTCATTAAATAACGTGCGCGACATAAAGAAAATATGTCCATAAAGTCATAACGCACATGTTATGAGTAGACCAAACTTAGTCTAAAGTCAGAACGCGTCCGAAGATGTTTTTGCTAAAATGCGGGATAGCCTCCTGGTTATGACTTAAAGTATACACGTAAATGTTCAATGCGAAAAATGGCAAGTTAATACTCAAATATTAACTTGGAAAATTGTCACTAGTTATAGTATTTCCCTATTAAGAGAGTTCCGTCCCAGAACTCAGTTGACAGTATTCGGTGGTGAGGTGTCAAAAAACAGGTGTGAGTATCTGTTTCGAAACTGATCCTTAGGTTCACAAGTAAACTCAGGAACTCTCCTAGTGTTCCACCATACTTTGACAATAGGAATGCGACTTCTCTTTAATCATTTACCTCCCGGTCTATGATTTCCATCGGTTCCTCGATGAAGTGATGTTTGTCGTCAATTTGGATCTCTTCTAACAGAATGACGAGTGATTCATTGGACAAGCACTTCTTTAAATTTGAGACATGGAATGTGCTATGAACTTTGTTTAGTTTTTGGGGGAGTTATAGTCGATAGCTAACGGATCTAACATTAGCTAAACACCCCCCCGAAAGGCTAATGTATCTCGGGTTTAAACTTTACCCATTTTCCCCAAAATGTATTACTCCTTTCCTAAGGTGAGAAGACCACCTATCAACATAACGCTTATCTCCTACTTTGAAATTCTATAGGTTTATTAACCACTACCCTTAATACCGCCTCCATACAGCGTAACTCATTTGTCAATCATGAGCACTTGCTTCGATTCTTTATTTGAATAATTTACTCATTGTTTCCGGATAATTAGTTTGGACCAGTGAGTTGGGTATCTTCAACCTCATTCCAGCATATAGGTGATCGACACTTAAGACCGTAAAGTGCCTTAAACGGTGCAACCTTAATACTAGTATGATAATTTTTGTTGTATGAAAACTCTACTAATGGTAAATGCCTATCCAAACCATTACCAAAATCTATCATGCATGCGCGTAGCATATCTTCTAGTGTTTGGATGGTTATTTAACTTTGGCCGTCTATTGGCGGATGATACGGGGTGCTTATATCCAGATGTGTACCCAAAGCTTTTTGGAGTGACTACTAGAAAAGAGATGTAAATCTGCTATCTCGGTCTAAGACTACTTCTTTTAAGTAAAGTCTCGTTAGTCGTTCCATTATATCAGTCTCTTTTATTGGTAGAAAGTGTGTAGACTTTGTAATACTATCAACGATTACCCAGATCTTGTCGTATCTACTTGATGTCTTTTGCAACTTGGTGACAAAGTCCATTGTTATCTTTTCCCATTTCCATTGGGTTATCTCAGGCTGTACCAACAGACCGGATGACTTCTGGTATTCTACTTTTACTTTTGCACACATCAAGCACTTACTGACATAGGTTGTGATGTTTACTTTCATGCTGGGCCACCAGTACAAGTGCTTCATATCATGATACATCTTATCTTACCTATGGTGGATAGAGTACTTACACCTATGCGACTCATGCATAATCAGATCTCTTAAGCTTCCAAGGCGTGGTAACCAACTCTTGTTCCTAATACAGAGGGTTCCATTGGGGCGAGTCTTAAACTCCTTATCCATACCACGAAAATTTTATTCCTTAACATTCTCCTCTTTCATTACCTCGGCTTGGGCATTCAAAATTTAGGATGGAAGGTTTAAGTCAATTTTCATGACTAAGGTTTGAACTTGTAGTGGCTTTATCCATTCCTTTCGGCTTTATTCACCCTCCTAGAGTGATAACGAATCTCACAATCATAATCATTGAGTAATTCTAACCATCGATGTTGTCTCATGTTTAGCTTCTTCTAATCAAGGATGTGTTGCAGGCTTTTGTGATCGGTGAACACGGCACACTTTGTGCCATACCAGTAGTGCCTACAAATCTTTAGAGCAAACACTATAGCTCCTAACTCCAAATCATAGGTCGTATAATTCTTCTCATGAACCTTAAGTTGACGTAATGCGTAAGCCATTACCTTCTCTTTCTGCATTAGCACCTAAGCCCTTATGTGAAGCGTCGCAGTAAACTATAAAATTTTCCATTCCTTCTGGTATTGCCAAGATCAGCACACTACATAGTTTCTGCTTTAATAGTTAAAATGCTTCCTCTTCTTTCTCTTCCCATTTGAATTTCACATTCTTCTGAGTCTGTTTGGTTAGAGGTTTTGCTATCTTAGAGAAACCTTCAATAAATCATCGGTAATAACCGACAAGTCCTATAAATTGACATATTTGTGTTGGAGTCGTGGGCGTTGCCTAATCCTTGATTGATTTAGTCTAAGCAGGATCAACGTGAATACCTTGACTATCAATGATGTCACCAAGAAATTGCACTTTCGGGAGCCATAATTCACACTTAGATAATTTGGCATACAATTCCTCCTTCTTAAGCAATTCTAAGATAAGCTTAAGGTGTTCCTCATGCTCCTTCTTGCTTCTTTAGTAGATCGAGATTTTGTTAATGAATACTAAACTTATCCATTGTACGGATTGCATACCCGGTTCATGCCATCCATGAATATTGTCGGTGCGTTGGTCAGTCCAAACGGCATGACTTGAAATTTGTAGTGACCATAACGGATCTTGAACGTGGTCTTAGGAATATCCTCTTCTCAAACTCTAACATGGTGATAACCAGAACATAGGTCGATCTTCGAGTAGACGCTAGATCCTTGTAGTTGATCAAACAATCATCGATCCTTGGTAGCGGATTACAGTTCTTCATGGTTAGCTTGTTCAGTTCTCTATAGCCGATGTACATCCTGAAGGATCCATCCTTCCTCTTGACAAACAAGACCAGAGCTCCCTAGGGTGAGGAACTTAGTCTTATAAATCCTTATGTCTAAAAGTTCTTGAAATTGACTATACAACTCTTGCATTTACGAAGGGGCTAATCTATAAGTCAATTGTGCTACAGGTGCAACACCCGATACGAATTTGATTTAAGATTCAACTTGTCGGGTTGGTGGGAGTCCAAGCAAGTCTTTCAGAAAGAATTTTGAAAAAATCACGCACAATAGGTACATACCCAAGTCGCTTCTCCTCCGACTCTTCCTCTGTCTTCTTCTCAGTGATGTGTGCCAAAAATACATGGCATCCTTTCTGTATATACTTATGGGTTTTGGTGTGAGCTATGATGTTTAATCTGGAGTCGCGTCTATCCTCGCTCATATCTCCTCGAATTGTTAGAGCCTCGTTGCTGAAGGGAATACGAACAAGCTTTTCATAGCATATAATCACGGCGTGGTACTTAGTCAGCCACTCCATTCCTGTATTGACGTCAAAACTTCCCAATTCTATGGGTATTAGGTCGATGTTGAATGGGTGGTTTAGAAAATTTATGGTACAACCCCGAATTATAGTATCGGATTCTATTATCTTTCTTTTAACTAATTCAATAGTGTGCTTAGTGTCCAAGGCATTGGGGCAATATCACTTAGAAGGCTAAAAGCAGTGGATATGAAACTTCTATTGGCTAGGTTCTAGGTACTTGCAATGATTATGTCTTTAGCCTTAATTTTATGACCATTAGAAAATTTGATGGTATAGAAATCTCCTAATCTTCTTAATTCTAACTCAATTAAAAGGGATAAGTTAATCACACTCCCAGTAGTTCTTTTTCTTTCATTGACAGTCTCCAAGGTCTTGGCCATATGATGAAGCAACCAATGTGACCGCTCTGGTTGGGGGATTATCCTAGGCTGACTAGTGGTGTAATTCGATCTTTCGGCTGAGGATGTGGTGTAAGATGAGGCTGGCTCTATATGATAAGGTTATGTAAAAGTCTACATAGTTAGGGTGCTTACTAATACGAATGCCCATGACATGCACAACTTATGTATACACACATAAAATTTTGCTTTTTGGGAATATAAGTAGAAAATTGATTTGAAAAAATTTCAAGGTGACTACTCCTAAAATAGCATGGTCCTTCCTAATTAGACATAGGTAATCCGGCTATGTGTAATTAATGACTAACGATGAAATGCTTATTTTCGTCAAACTAGTGTTATATTTCTCAGATTTAAATGGTATAAACCATATTGTTTATAAGGTAGTATCCAAAATGGTTTATAAAGTAGTGAAATAGTTCATAAGATGAAATAAAACTAGTTTATAAGATGATAGCAAAATAGTTTATAAGATGATAGCAAAATAGTTTATAAGATGACAGAAAAATAGTTTATAAGATGACAACAAAATAGTTTATAAGATAATGGTAAAATAATTTATAAAATGATAGTGAAATGGTTTATAACACGGTAATAATTCAAGGAGTGTAACTGACGGAATCTTCATGACACATAAATTAATAAAGGATTTAAAAACATCCACACAATACAACGAAATTTATGGGAAAGTACTAATGCAAATCTCTTAGGGGATATAGTCCAAAAAGCTTTGACTTAGGTCTCACTATGTAAGGCATGAAAAATATATCCTTAAGCATTAGATTGATCAATAACGACGTTAGGGTTCCCGCAAGCTTTTCCTTTATTTCCCTTCTGGTTACCAAAATCCTGATTCTTCAACTTCGAGCACTCAGTCCTATAAATACCCTTGCTTTCCACACTTATAGAAAGTAACTACATTCTTTTGATTTGTCACTAGGATCTTTGAGTTGTTGCAGGAACTGGAGTCTTACAATTTCTAGTCATGTGACCAACTCTCTTGCAGTTGTCGTACTTTACAGTACATGGATCAGTCTGATGTAGCTTACACTTGTTGAAAAGAGGCAATTTCCTAGCATATCCATTTTTGTAATCTGGTCCAGTAGTGTAAGCTCTCATGACCTTTTTTCATTTGTTTTGTTGTCCTAGGTTGTTTTGGTAACCTCCATCCCATTTCCATTTGTGGTTAGAATTCCTTGCAACCTTGGTTCCCTAACGTATGACCTGAACTATTGAGTCATGAGCTACGCGGATTTTTTTCTCATAGATAGCAATAGCCTCAATAGCATTAGTAACTCATTGGGCTATAATCTGCTCAATCTTCACAGAACTCGTTCCTTGTCTCATCGTAGGCATTTTCTTCAAATCGAATGGAGTAAAGAAAAATAAAATAAGTCGGGTTCCGAAAGTCGTGTTTCCAAAAATGGAAAGTTGCCAGGTCACGGGTTAAAGTCGTATTTGAATTAATCAACATGTTTATGGGCGACGAGTCACGAGATGATGTAGGTGTTTTAAAAGTATGGGGCGGGTGTTCAAACTCGTCTTCGGAGTTGGATACTAAGATAATCAATAGGGTCGATAGACTATGATAAGTTTCAATGTTATGTGAAACGATATTATGTAAAGTCATGAAAAAGTTTAAAACACCATCGTATCACTCATGATGTCTTGGGAACAATCTTGAGACCATTGTGTCACTCAAAATGTCTTTATGAAAGTTCTAGAAACCATTGTGTCATTCACAATGTCTTGGGGAAAGTTATAGTATTTATATAAATAACCTTTATATAAAACAAATATAAAAAGCACAAAAGGCAATGTAAACGCACATATAAGGCAATGGGATCATGTAGTGGTTATGCACACAAAGTGTTCATGATGCTTTATGATGCAATGATTATGCAATGGTTATAGTCTAGGCCTAATATGAAACCTAGTTCTGTATAACCTTAGCTCTTGATACCAATCTGTCACACCCCCTAAATATCGTGGCGTAAGGGTAACTAGGGGTGGTGACATCATATTACACAAGCACAAGATAAAGAGAACGACCTATAAAGAAGTCATTTAAAAATACTCTTGTTGATGCACAAAATTTAAATAAGTTTTAAACAAGTGGTCCCAAACATTTAGCATCAAAGATAAGTCATAATTTGATAAAAGTATAACAAGAATAATTTAAATGCAAGAAAGATCCATGAAGTGAAGAAATGATGATGGATGCGGACTCCAATGACTCCATACATGTCCTTACGGGATTCAGCACCTGAGAATACATGCTTAAAAGTGTCAACATAAAGTTGGTGAGTTCATAGGTTTAAGTAAATGATATGTGTGGACTGCAAGATTTCAAGTAATTATTACATGGTATACAATATCTAGAAAAGTAATTACGATTTCACTAAGCTCATGATACTGAAGCTATGACAGTGTGTAAAGTTACCCGTGTAGGTGTCCAACCCGAGACCACCTAGAATTCCGACATGGCATACATCTGTTTGATCGGTACCTCCAATACAAGTATGAAGCACCAAACCCGGACGGGGATGTCAATCCCAATAGATCTATTTATAACACTAATGCTTATATAAGTAATTAACGGTTCATGATAGTGGGATAGTGGGTTAATGGTACTTAGGCTAATTTGTACTCAGTTAAAAGGTACTTGCGTCCAAAAGTAAAAAAAGCTATGTATCTCACCCCGAGATTTTGTAAAACATGCGTAAAAACAAGTAAAAGTAGGGCTATGAAACTCACCTCAAGAAAATCGCACAACAGCAAAAGCACGATCAAGTATGTAGCGATGCAACTCCTAACCGCAACCTAAATGATGTATGTATGCTTTAGGTTGATGAAAATGGAATACGAATATGTGATGACATCAAATAACGTCACTTTATTATATCATTTATCCCATCTGTTTTGCCCACTTTTATATAATTATTGCATTATTTGGTACCTAATTGCTTTAAAGTTTATAAATGCAGTAATTCAGGAGTGTTTTGTGAAGACAAGCTAAAAGGCGCATAATTTTGAGCTAAAACAAAGACATTTGAAGAATGCTGATTTCTGAATACATATGCCGTATCCAACAAAAGAGATATGGCGTATCAGCGCCAAGACTTTACAAGAAAATGCATTTGACCAATTCCTAATACGGTGTGTCCATTCTGTTTACATACGTCGTATCCATGAAGACAACTATTCGAAGATACAGTAAATAAAGTAAATTGGGAAAGCTACCACTGATTGATTAAGAACGTAGCGCGCACTTAAGGAATCCAACCATATACGCCGTATCGACCTTGCCAGATACGGCATACGAGTCTTTTTCAGACATTATAAATAGAATACTAAAAAACGAGTGTTCAGTGTGCAATATCATATTCTATATACCATACTCATTAAAGACGATTTCTAGAAGATAAGATCAGCCACCAAGGTCAGGCATTGATCACGAATCCTTAGAAGACACCGTGTAATTTTTACTCCCTTAATCATTCGATTTTCATTATTTGATTACGCTTGTATAATTACAATGGTTGTGGGCTAATACCCTCGGGTATTAGTTATCTTAATGAAAGTTTAATGTTTGGTTTGTTTTAAAATCAATTTCTTAATCTATCATTGATTGTTTAATTATGTTTATCACCTCATACTTGTTTATGTGTTTGAATATGCGACCTATCATTCAACTGGGTCTAGTGATACCTAAAAAGAAATCTAGATATCGGGATAGCTCTCCATATCGTGTTTTATATTATTGGACCAATAGGATCACAAATAACGTTCTATCTTTATCTTTGAATTATAAGCTTAGTTGGACCGGTAGGTGACCCGTTTATGTTTTAGCAATCATGCTCTTAATTAACTGATAAAGATTTGAATAGTGGACTACCAATATATAAAACACCGTCAAGCAATAAGTGAGTAAAGTCCCGTTAGGCTAGGGTTTTAATAGGATCAATCGTGTCTAGGATGCTTTATAATTAAACTAAAGGATGCTTTATGCGGATGCATTAATTATGACAAGATTAATCGTGTCTAGGTCTTAGGATGATGTCCCGCCTAAATCTTAAGAATGATATGCCGCTTCAAGATAAGTAAATCATTGCACTAAAACAAACAAACCAACATTAAACTGGATTTAATATGGCTAATAAAGTTTTCTATCATTTGGCTTGTATCGCTTTTCTATCTTCTAGTTTTCTTCTTTTGTGTTTATTTTGTATTGAATTGATATTTGTCACCACCAAACATGTGCCAGTCTCTCAGGCTGAAAACCTCCCATATCATTAGACAACGTATATAGCATAGGTTTAACCAGTAAATAGACTAATTAGAACTAATTCAAATACCGATAGAATATAAGATTAATGTTTCACTCTTAGTGTTCGACACCCTACTTACCGCGAAACTCTATCTTGACCGGGTACACTGCCCATTAAAGTGTTGTTTTAGGTCGGCTAAATATAAATGTAAAACTTGATACTCAAATAATTGACCCTACACGACAGCACATCAGGTTTTTGGGGCCGCTGCCGGGGAGTGAATTAATTAAACCTTATTCTTATTAGTATTTCTAACCATTAATTAGTTTAGTTTAGTGTAATCTAATTATTTAAATTCTATTTGTATTTATTCGCATTGTGTGTTTAAATTTTTTGTTTAAATTCTTGCATTTAATTGTTTTTAATAGTATTCTGTTATGACTGATCACCTGATACGCCGTATCTACCAGTTGGATACGATGTATCAAACCTTCTACCCAGAATATCGCATTGAATTCTATAGTCTAAACGACGTATCTATTTTTTCAAACATATGGCATATTCTGTAAACTCAATACGGCGTACTGATATTCAACAGACCTATATGGCATATTCAAATCAATAGGATACGGCGTATCTGTCAACTGATACAGTAACAGTAGCAATCTTTTGTTTCTGATTTCCTGTTTTATGTGTTCCCTTCCCCAAGGGCACATCCTACTGATTATTTGTGCTTAATTTTAGGGAACCGTTGACAAAGAAACCACCATGGCGGAACCAAATGACTACATTACCCGAAAGAACTTCGTCTCTAATGATAATGAAGGAAGAATGATCGAGAAATGTATTGTTGAAATACAAGGAACATTCTTGGTGAAAATACGCGATTATGCTTTTAATGGGAATATTCAGGAAAACGTGTTCAAACACATCGATAAATTTCTCAAAGTTGTTGGGCCAATCAAAATCAATGGGTTGACTCAAGACCGATTTAGACTTAGTGTTTTCCTTGTTTCACTTGCAGGTGCTGCAAGTGAATGGTTTGCAAAGGAGTGTATAGGCTCAATTACTACTTGGGACAACATGATCGAAAAGTTCATTCTGAAATTTCACCATCTTTTTGATCACGATGAAGAAGAAGAAGAAACCGAAGAGGATGACAACCCAAACGAAACAGACAATGTTCCCGAAATCTTTAAGATAGAAGGAAACTTGTTTGACTTTGAGACACCCTTGTGTGTGGCATTCTACCAATTCAACTATCTTCTAAAAATCGACACAAATATGTTCACTTATGATATCCAAAACTTCAAAATTATGATGAATATGAACGAGAGTTAGATAACAACATAGCAAAGGGTACCAAAGAACCGTGGTTTGAAAATGGGGTACCATACCAACTATGTGATCATATATGCGAACCACACCATTTTAAGAATGGAGAAACTAAGGGCCCACGTGTACTTTTGATATTGATGGGTTCTGTAATGGTGGGGAACTACCAGGAATGGTTCAAGTTGGAAGCATAACCTATTTCCAAGATCACAGGTGGTATGATGAACTAGCTGATAGGAAACTGAAGGATGGAACCTTAAAACTTAAGGCTAAAGTTGAAGGATCACGGGGAGACGCGACTCCGGGGGTGATGAAATTCTGCGGATGGTTAAAAACAACTTTGAAAACTTCCACGAGCTAGATTATGAAGTACTGGTAAAATTACAAGAATGTTGGTGGAAGGTGAATGCTTACGAGATCGCCCTATTTACTCGTATGGAAAATTTCAAACAGGGACCATATGCGAATATGAAAACCGAATGAACCAGTAATCCTTATCTTGACGTCAACCGTATATTTGGAAAAAATTATGAAGCAAGCAACGTCGATGACACTTAAGAAAATCAAGGACATGAACCATCAAACTACGAAATCAGGAGATTCGAGATGATGAAGTACTCATTCAATGATGACGAGGAGTACATTACCATAAAAGAGTCCGAACACCTCAACCATTTAAAGGATAGCCTCGATGCTAATCGAGACTTTTACGTCTCATAGATGAAGGATGGGTCACGATAACACGGACGAGATAAAGAGAAGGAGGAAAAAGGTAAAACTTAAAGACCAGCTGAAACAAAAGTGCTTCCCAAGAGACGACCCAGTCATTTTAATTGTTTGTTGCACGAGTTTGTCTTCCCAGACATTCTATACGGCGTATCTAACCCCTATGGTATATTCTGAAAAGGACATGTGTTTAACTTATCTGGGCATTCTGGTGCCTAGTCAAAACACCACTTTTTGCTCAAGAACTCATCTTGGAGAATTATCACGAGCAAAACATCAAGGAGTTTTCTGTTCTAATTCTATTTTCCCTTATTATTTAATTGTTTTATCTATACAACGAGGACGTTGTATAATTTAAGTGGGGGGATGGAGAATTAGAACGTACTTGTCTTCTTTTTTACAAAATAACATGCAAAGTGTTTAAAAATAGGCCAAATTAAAAATTTTTAGCATGACTTTTGTAAAAATCACTAGTTACATTACCTAGCGCACTATAACCTTGATACTATTGTGAGAGTATAATACCTTGATCATATTGTGAGAATTAAGCCTATTCCGTTTCCAATTGTTTACCTAAAAATTCCACAAAAATTATGAGTGTGCCGGTGATGTAGTGGACTTTAGAACTTGGCCTAGTATATCACTCGAGACCGCAATGATGAGTACTATGGATTTAGATGGTAGAATATGTTCACTGATAAATTTCTAAGATTAAACAAATAGCCTACATGTCATAAATTTAACTAACTATACTGGTTAGTTAATCTCGTGTAACCCTTTGATTACTTCATTTTTAGAGTAAGCTTCCCTAGAACACATGCTGAGCTATTTCTTTTTTTTATACACCATATTATATGTTTAGTTACACCTTTGCACCTTTGGCCTTACCGTGTGATTAAACCTATTCTAATCAAAGTTGCTAGTTGTTTGTGTAATGTTTTGTATTTTCTGTGTCTATAGTGAAAAATTTTCTATTCTTGTAGGGGTCTCTTTTTTTAGAGAGTGAAAATTTGCCACAATGCAATGGGAAAAAAATAAGTAGCTCGTAAGTTTTGCTACTTCGCGTTTATGACTCTTGTCGAAGAAGAAGTGATACAAGGAAAAGATTATCCGGATGAATTATGATAGTGAAGACGTTGAAATAAAACCGAGATTTATGTTGTATTGCAAAAAAAAGAGAGAAGAAGAGGAAGAAAAATAGTCGGTTTACAAGATGTTTATTCTAAAGGAATCACTTGAAGGATCGATGATTCATTGATAGTTGTACAAAAAATCAATGATGTAAAGTCTTGTAAAAAGTGGCTGATATCACCACTTACTCTGTAAAAGTATGTAAAGATCGGGATGTAAGGGAAGTTGAGCGTTATGGGAACGCCAACTTAGGTTGTCTTTTTCATTTCTACGATCGAGGCATTTGTCTATATGTTCAAGTCTTTGTCATGGAACGGTCGGGGGAAAGTTATAGCAAACTACTTATTATTGCTTTAATCTATTTGTTGAGTAAATTTTGTTTAACACCTATTTATTCCCATTCCTAGCAACTAACCTTAGTGTCTAACTCGAACGAGATTTGTTACGAGCATGGTGTTTTGTTTCCGTGTTACTGTCATGTATGCATGTCTCAGCTGCCTCGTTGGACGACGACTTTTGGTGATGTTGAAGTCCCTACCGTATATAATTCTTATCTAGTTGGTTAAACATGAACAGGGAGGTGTCGGATGTTTATGTCTATTTGTGGGTACGCGTG
Source organism: Tanacetum coccineum (assembly GCA_026074375.1). NCBI lineage: Eukaryota > Viridiplantae > Streptophyta > Magnoliopsida > Asterales > Asteraceae > Tanacetum > Tanacetum coccineum. Next base: position 23,723 of record BQNB010035526.1, read on the forward strand.
TTATGTACGGATGCAGTGCCTTGTTGTAATGGTTCTTTATGGTGAAAGATGCTGAATGATCAACCCTAAGCCCTTCTTTACTCTGATTTACTTTTGACTTGTTTCTCCTTAGTTTAGTGGTGGAGATGTGTATCCTTGCCAGCCTATGATACGAAACATCACGGGACGAGAATTGATGGTACAATTTAAATGTTGCACCCTAGATTAGTTGCGTGATTGGTGTTTTCATTTCTCCATACTTTTGTGAGGAGCTTATTTATGTACTGGTGATTAGGACAAAACGATGCTTAAACAAAAAATCCTCAACTTCGGTTGGGACACATTTTCATAAACAAAAAAAACTTTTCTAAGTCTACTTGAGGACAAGTAGGATTCATGTAGGGGGATATTTGATGACATCAAATGATGTCACTTTATTTTATCATTTATCCCATTTGTTTTGCCCACTTTTATATAATTATTGCATTATTTGGCACCTAATTGATTTAAAGTTTATAAATGCATTAATTCAGAGTGGATATGTGAAGACATGCTAAAAGGCGCATAATTTGAAGGCTATAACAAAAGAAATTTGAGAATGTGATTTCATGACTACATATGCCGTATCCATTAAAAGAGATACGACGTATCAGCGACAAGACTATATAGAAAACGCGTTTGACCAATTCCCAATACGGCGTATCCCTTTGTTTTCATACGCCGTATTATAGAGGATAAACTATTCGAAGTTGAGTTAATCATGTAAATTGGAAGATATCATGATTGATTGAGAACGTAGCGCGCACTCCAAGGAATCCAGCCCTATACACCGTATCGACCTTGCCAGATATGGTGTATCGAGTCTTTTTCAGACATTATAAATAGAAGACCCAAAAATGAGTTTTCAGTGTGCAATATCATATTCTATATACCATACTCATTAAAGACGAATTTTAGAAGAGAAGATCAGCCACCAAGGTCAAGCATTGATCACGAATCCATAGAAGACATCGTGTAATTTTTACTCTCTTAATCGTTCGATTTTCATTGTTTGATTACGCTTGTATAATTACAATGGTTGTGGGCTAATACCCTCGGGTATTAGCCATCTTAATGAAAGTTCAATGTTTGGTTTGTTTTAAAATCGATTTCTTAATTTATCGTTTATTGTTTAATTATGTTTATCACCTCATACTTGTTTATGTGTTTGAATATGCGACCTATCATTCAATTGGGTCTAGTGATACCTAAAAAGTAATCTAGAAACCGGGATAGCTCTCCATATCGTGTTTTATATTACTGGACCAATAGGATCACAAATAACGTTCTGTCTTTATCTTTGAATTATGAGCCTAGTTGGACCGGTAGGTGACCCATTTATGTTTCAGCAATCATGCTCTTAATTAACTGATAAAGATTTGAATAGTGGACTACCAGTATATAAAACACCGTCAAACAATAAGTGGGTAAAGTCCCGTTGGGCTAGGGTTTTAACAGGATCACCACTGCTTTGACTCCCTAAGATAGATTATAATTAAACTAAAAGATGCTTTATGCAGATGCGTTAATTATGACAGGATTAATCGTGACTAGGTCTTAGGATGATGTCCCGCCTAAGTCTTAAGAATGATATGCCGCTTCGAGATAAGTAAATCATTGCACTAAAACAAACAAACCAACATTAAACTGGATTTAATATGGCTAATATAGTTTTCTATCAATTAGCTTGTACTACTTTTCTATCTTCTAATTTTCTTCTTTTGTGTTTATTGTGTATTGAATTGATATTCGTCACCATCAAACCTGTGCCAGTCTCTCAGGCTGAAACCCCCTCATATCATTAGACAACGTATATAGCATAGGTTTAACCAGTAAATAGACTAATTCGAACTAATTAAAATACTGATAGAATATAGGATTAATGTTTCACTTTTAGTGTTCGACACCCTACTTACCATGAAAATCCATCTTGACCGGGTACACTACCCGTTAAAGTGTTGTTTTAGGTTTGTCGGCTAAATATAAATGTAAAACTTGATAATCAAATAATTGACCCTACACGACAACACATCAATATGCATATGAGTTATTTTGATTATTTATCACCTTGATATATCCGAGTTTGATTTTTAAAGTCAAACTACATTTTTCGTAAAAAGTCAACGTTTTTAATAAAAAGTTCTAAAACTTTTATAAGAAAATATGTCCAACTTGAAGAGTCGTACATCGCTCGCTTCTTAATAATTCCGTCTAAAGATCTACGAGGTTTATAAAAAGTCTTCATACCATTTTACGCGACTCAAAACAACGACACTTAAAAATTGGCCTAAAGTGATGCGTTTGAATATTGTTACAAAAATAAGATTTTAACACTTTTAAAAGTTGTTTTTGCTGAATTTTCAAAACACCATAACTCCTTTGTTACTTATCCGTTTTACTCGATTTCAGACTTTTTCCGTAAGCTCTCCACAAGCTCTAACTAAATTTCATTCTGCAAAAAATTGTGATTTCGACTCGAAACGACTCAAAAACATCATTTAAGTTTATGCATCAATACGCTATTTGATATAGTTTTTCTCAAAATTTTAAATGGGCATAACTTCTTCGTTATAAGCCCGATTTTAGTGATTCAAGCGGCCACACAAATGTAATAACGACTAATTTCTATTTCTCAACCTCAATGTTGCAAAACCCGAATCCTACTGTCCCAAACACGCCATAAATAAATCGTAACAACAACTATTTAAACTATACAATACCACTTTATTTCGCCAACAAATCCAACCTCACTTTTCTAACCTAAACCAATGCCTTTTAATAACATATATATTTACGCAACGTTTACGAGCTCAAGTGGACTTTTAAATGTAGTTTTTATACATAAAGTTTGTAGCTTTTTATAAAACAAAGTATGTAGCTTTTTATAAAATGAAAGTTTGTAGCTTTATAAACAAAAGTATGTAGCTTTTTATAAAATAAAGTTTGTAGCTTTATAAACAAAAGTATGTAGCTTTTTATAAAATAAAGTTTGTAGCTTTTAAAAAAATAAAGTTGTAGGTGATAAATAAATGCATAAAAGTGATGGAAAAGTGTAGGAAATAAAAATATATAATTTACTAACGAGGATGAAGAAAAGTGGATGAAAGTGTAACTCGGATCACCTAAAAACAAGCCGGATGAATCAACCAATACGCCACTAGAAGAAATATTAACCCAAATTTTAAAGATGATAGAAAAATGAACACCCTTGGTGTTGGTGCTAGTGGCGTCGAACCCAAAGAGAGAAGAAGAGAGGAGAGAGAACTTTTTACAATGTATTTTGGTGTGTGAAATAATGAAATGAAAATGACCAAAATCAATGTATTTATGCTTGATATATGCATAAACATGTGGGGTTCAAACCTTGTCCTTGGCAAAACATTTTTGAGAGAAAGGGGGGAAAAGGACTAGAGAAAGTTTTATTTTTGGGAGACCATTAGTACTACGCAAGACACAAAAACAATTTTTATGTGTATGTGTGGGTTTCGGTCGACTAACAAGGGGAGGGGGAACCAAAATATTTTTGTTTTTTTTCAAAATTTAAATTTTTAGGAATGTATAAATATCTAGATATTTTAGTTAGAGGGAAAATATATGAATGCATGCATGCGAATGCAATATGAATTTATTTTACGTAACTCGTGAAATAACTTGCGCGACATAAAGAAAATATGTCCGTAAAGTCATAACGCACTTGTTATGAGTAGAGTAAACTTAGTCTAAAGTCGGAATGCAGTCCGAAGATGATTTTGCTAAATGGCGGGATAGCCTCCCGGTTATGAGTTAAAGTAAACACGTAAATGTTTAGTGTGAAAAATGGCAAGTTAATAGTCAAATATTAACCTGGAAAATTGTCGATTATCACAGTAAAGTTATGTTTATGGATGATGGCGAGAAGCTGCTTGTTCATACGGGTAACGTGGATAGTGATGGTAAAGTGGAAGTGGTGTTTAATGAAACCGCAAATTTAATGGCTTCAACGGGTTCTAAAGGTGGAAGTGACAGATGTTATGGTACTAATAGCCTGTTGGAACAATGGAGGAAAACACAACAGGATGATGACTATGATCTGTATGATGATGATTTGTATGAAAACCATGATATGTCTTATCACCTTCAAGCTATTTATGATTATTTAGATATCACAGTCTGTGGTCAGAAGAAGAAATAGATTATTTTTTATGTTTGTTGAGTCAATTGTAATCTATTTATAGTTGTATCCTCCTTTGGAGTAGTTGTGCTTGTTATGTTCATTTTGTGCCTATGTAACGAGTTGAGGTGTGGGATTCGCCCACATCCTTTGTACTGAATTGTTTTTTTTTGGAGTAATACATTTACCGGGGAAATCTTATATCCGAAAAAAACATTTGAAAAATGATGAACTGGTCCCAAAGAAGGTGTTCAATTAATTGAGGTTTGACAATATCTCATTGATCGATTTGTCAGTTTTTTAAACCCTAGAAAATGAAAAAGTAATCTATAATATCTATAAGTCAAAGGCGAGAAAACACTAAAAAGAAAATGTGGATAAAACAAAGCTTTCTAGTGGTTGGCAAAAAAGTTGCGGCAGTTGTCAACATTGTTCCTTAAAGTAGAGTTCATCCCTTGCCTAGGGTACTGATGTGCAGTAGATTGCAAACATCAAAGTTTTACAATCGCCTAGGCAGTGTACCTAATCATTACAGTGTAGTATAGGCAAGACTCGGGGGTTGTTATCGTTCTCTTAGGGAATAGTTTGGGTAGGCTCGAATCGAATGTCACTAACGTCTAGGGGTGAGCAGAAATCGCACCGCAAACCGCAAAACCACAAAAATTACAAAAAAACGCACCACATAAACTGCACCATGGCAAAAACTGGTGGATCGGTTTTAAGAAAAAATAAAAACCGCAAAATGTTATGCGAATGTGGTTTTACCCGTAAAACTGAACCACAAAATCCGCATCGCACCGCACATTAGTTTTATAAAACCAAAAAACAGTACATTGATTATTTAATGTGTGTTATAAGGCTTCTAGTGCATATTATCAATAATATTCTAAGTGATGTGTGTGTTTACATTAAATATATGCATTGTTATAACCGAAAAAACCAACATTTTAAACCAAAAACCGCAAAAACCCACATTAATTATATAAATCATAAGTGATGGTGCGGTATGGTTAAAACCCGCAAAACCTGCAAAAAACCCGCAAAAACCGCAAAGAACCCGCAAAACCGAATCCGCAAAAACCATGCGGTTACGGATTCTCACTTTTTAAAAACCGCAATCGCGGATGCGGTGTGGTTTTTTCCCGAATCTGCACCGATCCGCACCATGCTCACCCCTACTAAGGTCAAAGGTTGAAAGAAGATTATATTTGTATTTTTATGTTTTTTAGAAAACAAGTAAAATCTCGGGTTTGATGGGGGTTTGTTTTAAAATAATTATCTACTAAACTACTTTTAATCTAATCTAACTATGTGGAAACTCGTATAGGTAAATAAATGTGCTCACTTAATCATGCACTACTCCTTAGTTTGCTCTTCCTAATCCTATTGCCCGTCACCCTTGCGATGTAATGTGTATGCATTTCCTAATCATTAACGAATTACACGAACTCGCCATCTATGTAATACTCTGTTAAGACAACGCACAAGTAAGGTAGTATGAAGACTATTATAAGGCTCCTAAGAGTGATTACACGCATTCAAACACTTAAAAGTGATCAACCATATTAGGGAAAGGTAGTATGAAGACTATTGCGATGGTATCCTTTCTACACAACCACGTTTCCCTGGACGTCTTCGCAAGCAATTAAGAAGCTAGTTTTCTAGAGCCTAACGTGCACATCACCAACAAGAAGCAATAGTAAAAGGAATTACAAACCAAGTTTCATGAAATCATAAGCAAACACTAATAAATTTAGCCTAACATGTTAATTGAAAGCGAAGAACAATTAATCAAACAATACATAGACATATCGAAAGATTAAAGGGATAAAAGAACTTCACTTTAATTAAAAATGGAGTAATTGTGGATATAATAGGGTTTGAGAACCCTAAAATTCAACCTAAAGCTGATAAAAGTTGTTCCCTAAATATTCCCACGAAATCCACTCTTTAAAACCAAAAACTAGGGTTTGCATATATAGGAAAATCATCGCGACAATGTCGCTTGTTAATTGCGACGTCGTCGCCCTGCCGAATCTTCTTTAGGCTTCTTTAAGTCAGCTACTTTAGACATCGCCTCAAAAATATTTGACGACATCGCTTGAGCCTTCTGACGTCGTCGCAAGGAATCGCGACGCCGTCTCCATGCATTGTATGCCCTTTAGAGATCAATTTTTGTGTAGAGCTAAAATCTTGTCTGTTTCTTCCCAAATTGAGTCCAAGTCATGTGTATTTCCTCCAAATGCCATCCAAGTGCTAAAAACACAAAAAAGAAACGATTAAGCACGTATTTTGGGTATATTTGCATGATTTAGGGGGTTAAGTGACCTTGAAAAATTGTATAAAATGACACCTCATCAAATACCCCTACATTTGGGATTTTCTTGTCCTCAAGCATATGAGCTTTTCTACCTAGTCAATAGCAATATCGGGGGCATTTAACTTACTCAATAAAGATAATTCATGGCACAACAAACTAGACCTCATAATTAAAAGCACGGAAATTATATACTAGCACCTCACATAAGTGTTTGGATTCTCTCTTTCTCTCGGGTGTATAATGAGTTATAACAATATGGGAAACAGGAAAATAACACTCATTACCTGTCATAGCATATAAATTACCATAAGCTTAATAATGGATCAAACATCCACCGCATTGGCGTAAGCACCTAGGAATTACTATCAAAGAAGATTTTAAAGGGTTGTGATGTATAGGTGTAGGGTAAAGGAAACACGATTGGGGATATTTGGGGAATTTACTAGTGGCAAGTCAATCATTCACAAAAATACATGTATAAGGAGTTGCTAAACCAAGACTCGACCACACTAGGACAAAGATATACAAACTCTACATAAACTCTTTCTTTTTCTTTTCTTGACTCTTTTTTGAACAAAAAACATAAACATAAAAAAAATGGCAGCCCGTACATTTTTTTCTTCTTTTTTTCTATTTTTTTATTTTCTTTTATTTTCTCTTTTTTTCATATATTTTTTTCTTTTTTTTTGTACACTTTTGCCCTGCCATTTGCTTGAGTTGCACCCCTACACTTGAGTTTTTAATACTCAATACATAAACTAACTAATGACCCGAATTAGGAGGATCAATAAACATGGAGTATAATAAGCTCATATGGAGGTAATAGTTTGAATTTTTCCTCATTTCTCCATAAAATAAAAACTTTCATGAATCCCAATCGTCTCAAAACTATATACACTAATAAAAGACTTGACTTAGCAACTATGTACTCAGGCAAATAATTAACTGAGGTTTACAAATGTGATAACAATAATGTACTAAAAATGAGTACATACAAAGAAGGCTAAGGAAATTTGGGTGTAACATTTTGGTGGGGTGTAACCAATGCTCTTTATTAATAATCCAAAATCCACCAAAAAATTACGAGAACCGCGAAAAGGATAAGCTCAGAGGGTTGTACTAGGGCTATCTCACACTAAAAATAAGTGTAAAGCAAGGGTGTGAGGGTAGATATATGATCGAGGTGACCATTATAACAATACAAAATACAGGTTTAAAATAGAGGTTTATCCTAATGCCTCTTATCACTTAGTAAATCCTAATCACACGAATGCGATCTCACTAGTGGTCTCGAGATGCATCACTAAAACTAGTTCTAGAATTTAATATACTACCGGTATACTCTCATAATTTTAACCGATGCCAATGCTCTAGAAAAGGCGACAAAACCACACATGTTCAATCAAATCCAAGAACGAGACATATGCGATTGCTCAAATCCTTAACTCGAGCAAGCTAATGGTTAAAATTATATAAGCACCAAAGATGGGTGCTTAATTCCTAAAGATCTAGGAGCGAACCTCACATTTTTTGGGTGGAATTTTTGAGTTGTAGGGTTTTTGTGTTAGTCATATAGCTCCTATCCAACGAGACGCTATTAATACTAAGTTTTCATCAGTATGTGCCATAAAAAAATTTAAATTTGGGTCAAAAATACCATTTATGCTACGTTTCAGTATATTACTCATCTTTTTAAGGGCAAAGCAAATGCAATTGAAGGAATAGTTTCTATGGCTTTATTTCCCCCTACACTTATTTTTAACATTGTCCCTAATGTTCTATAAGTACCCAAAAAACAAATAAAGGGAAAAATAAGAAAAGCAAAAGAACTAGTACTCCCTTGGTTTTGCTCAATATCAGAGAAGAAACAAGATAGACCGGCTAAATTGTCACCCAAGAATTGTCCATGTGAAAATCCTAAGAACTTCCTGGCTTCTCCTTATCAAATATAACTTGCAAATCAAAGACAAGAAACGACTACACCACGCGTAAAGTTCTACGGGATAATAATACACAGCCTTTGTTTATAAAGTTTAGACACTACGGAAGCAATAAAGATAGGATGAATGTACTAATGTAATCGTGGTTTTCTGTAAGGATTAGCAAAATAACAAATTTTAGAAATTACACAAAATTAATTTTCAAATATTCAAAAAACGTGAAATTATTTATTGCGGTGATGCCGTCAGGAATAATCCTGACGCCGTCTCCAGAGTTTGTAAAAATTCTTGCATTGTTTTCTTTGAAAAATTTCTACACGCATATCCTATTAGTTATTTCCTGTAAAAATTTACTGCATAAACCAAAAAAATGATTAGTACAATCATATGACTCAAAACAAACACACAAGACACAAGACACACAGCGCGAATTAATCTAAACTATTTATTTTACATGTTTGAAATGGTTTTTAGAAACCATATATTTTCTCCTACACTTATTTGATGCAAAATACATTTGATTGTAATTAAAACAAGGTTAAAGACAAAACAAAGCATGATTACATATAATTCAAACATATTGAAACAAACAATAAAGAATAAAACACACGACACTCCTAATGCAAGAAATAAAATATTGAGTTGCCTCCCACTAAGCGCTTTTGTTTATTAGAGATTCTTGCAGCTAGACTCGGAGTCACACTCCTAGGAACTATGAAAATGATCCAAGTCGATGATCTCGCTTGGATTCTCTTTCTTGAAAAATTTCCTAGATGGGAATTGATTGAAAAGTCTTATTAAATTTCTCTCTATCGGGGTCAATCAATTCAATCCTAATGTGCCACACTCTATCTCCTCCTTTTGGTGGCCTATTCTAATCTATTCTCCTCTCTATCAACTCTTTTGACTCCCACATGTTTCTATTAAGATTTATAGGTATGGTTTCTAAGAATTCTACCATCTTTCTAAACACTAAGACATCCTTAAAGGGGTTAAGCTTGGCATCTCTAGCAATTTCCTATTCTCCGCGTAAATGGTAATCCATGAAGTCCTTCTTAGCATAATAAGGGGGTCGGGCACCAATGCCAACCGTACTATGTCATGGTTCATAAGATTTTTGTTTTCCTAGGGTAGTCTAATAAGGCACATCTTCATCACCTAGGTCGATTTCCTTAACAATAAATGTTGACCTAGTAACTCCTTCTCCTACCGTTATCTTGGCTTTCTTATAATCTATTACGGCACTAGCAGTGGCTAACAATCCTCTTCCTATAAGTAAAGGGGTCGTGGGGTCTTTTTCCATATATATAACATAGAAGTCTTCTAAAAGTTTTAGCTTTCCTATGTGAACTTCTACATTTTTGACAATTCCTACGGGATAATACTTAGTTCCATCTGCTAACCTGTCACACCTTGACAATGGTGGAAACTCAGGAATGCAACATAATAATCAATCATAATACAAGATACAAAATAGAGAAAACTACATTGCATAAACTCCAAGTGCTATGAAGACCATCAACCTTGAACAAACTCAAGTGATGTTCCAAATCGCAACTAAAATCCACAATCTCTTACAATTATTCTAATGCCCTCACAGGGGACCATAATCCAAACTTAATCCAAAACATCTAAAAACTAGAATCAAAACAACAAACAAGAAATACTTCAAACGAAATTCCACACGGGATACTTCTAAGTGTGCTATCAATCACCAAACTACTCTTCTTTCACTTCACCTGAAAATGATACTCGAAAACATCAACAATAATGTTGGTGAGCTCGTAGGTTTGACCTTAAACCCAAAAGCTGTGCCAATATTTCAACAGTGGACAATAGTGCTATATGACAGTGAATATATGCAAACAACCTTAGCATCACCGCTAATCAATAACCATATGTCACTTATGCACCTAAAGGGCCTACCAGCTAGAGCACTAAAATTAGGGCAGGACCACACACAAACCTGGGTAGGCGTACCCATCCGCTCCAATAATCACACAAATACTGGGTAGGCGTACCCATCCGATCCAATAATATCACAAATACTGGGTAGGCGTACCCATCCGATCTAAATAATCATACAACACATAATATTCACATAGCAGTTATAAGCACATATCTTGTTCCAAAAACAAAACTACATTTCGCACAGATCAATTCAAAACATTTCAAAACATATTTGAGTATCATTTTCCCCTAATGGAAAAACCAGTAAAAAGTGGGGCTACAAGAACTTACCTCAAGCAAGTCTTTAGCAACAAACTCTCAATCACACAAGCAAATGCAACGACGCCCGCACATGACCTAGTCTAGTTAATGTCCTAATTTAATCATCCAATTCCAAAACAATCTTCACGTTTGATGCATAGAGTTTAGACGCGTTGTATAATTACCCAAAATAATTTAGTGGTGTGATGGTTCACGTTTTAACTCCACAATCATATCAATCTCATTCCTCGATAATACATACTTATACTATTTAGCGTAAATAGATAAGTAATATAATAAATATTTATAATTATTAATTATAAATATATCTCGACAAGTCCATTCGGTACACCTTAGTCACTTCAAAATAATCATTATACGGTTGAAAATGAAACGTTTACTCATAATAAACACTTTAGAGAAGTTTCGAGAAAAATTATATTTTTCGTCTTTTAGTGAATTTATTAAATAAATAAAATAAAATAATTAAATATTATTTTATTATTTAAAATCAAAAATCATGTTTTTAAGAAATTCTCTAAGTATAAACTTTTTACGAAATTTTGACATGACTCTTATGTTTATACAACGTTTTCCAAGGTTTCAAACCTTATTTTTAACATTTTTTACAAATTCGACACTTTTTGACAAAATTCCAAAATCTCAATCGTTAACGCTTACCAACACGTTTTTCCCAAAATATCGTTCAATATCACTTCGTAAATACATTTTCACTTTCAAAAGTCCATCAAATTTCTCATAACTACTACATATCGCTTATTGGGCTTTAAGGCCTAACAAGGGTCCATTAGGACATATATAAGTCCAAAATACTATTTAAGTCCAAAACCAAAGTCTGTTTACATATATAAATATATACTTATATGTAAAAGGGAATATGATGCTTGCTTTATAATGCAGGCAATTGCCAACTTTTTGTTGACAAAAATAGAACACAACTTATATAAACAAGGGTTAATTACTTGAAAATGTATTATACTTGTCATTTTTTGTTATTGTGTGTATCAAATTTTTTTTTTCTTATTGTGTGTATTGAACTTTTAAATTTTGACCTTTGTGTGTATTTATGACCATTTTACCCTTACTTTTTTCAAATTTCGAAGGGTAAAATGGTCATTTTACATGGCTGAATAGTGGCAAAAATACACACAAAGGTCCAAATTTGAAAGTTCAATACACACAATAAGAAAAAAAAAGTTCGATACACACAATAACAAAAAGTGACAAGTATAATACATTTTCAAGTAATTAACCCTATAAACAATACAATTACACCCTTTTTAACCACTTGAAATATTTGTGTATGTATCTTACACTTAAAATCCACAAACCAAAGACTACTGATCATCATTTTCTTTTCTTTTCTGATAAAAATCATTCTGCATCTAATAACACGCTACTAATGTGGAAGTGGAAATTACCAAAAACCTCTTTTTTCAAAAAGCATCAATATATTACCACAAAAACAAAACAGTGGAAAAATTGAGAGCCCAACTACTGCAAAAATACCCAATGCCACGCCATAGAAACCAAAAGGAAATATAGGAGGACATTTCCCACAATGTAGGAGATAGTGGAAACATGTCATGAATTTGGCCAGAACATGATGGAACTTGAAGTCTTGTCAAAATAAGGCCTTTGAGATCCAATTTACAAACATGATGGAACTAGCTTGCCGCCTTGCCGCAATCTGTTTCTCTAGTCAACAAAAGATATCCATGGTATGGTGTTATGTATGGTCTTGGTTGCCACATAAGCAGGCAGTTTTGCAACAAATTTCCACCTGCCATCTTCTAATGCATGAATCGTGTCATTGGTATCAAAATGCGTGTTCAATTTTGGATCAGTACATTGGCGCAAAAGTCTAATTGATGTGTCAAATATTTCGAGGTTCTGGTGGTGCTCCGGCAAGTCTAATGGATACAAATTGATGATGTGGAAATTGCCAAGGTGGAGCAAGCATTTGCAGCAGGTGATGCTCTTGTGCCAAGGTGGAGACTAATACATTGTTCCATTATCATCACCACTGTCACTAGTGCCCACCAGCATCTATTGCATCATTTAACAGAATGTAAAACAAATGTGTAGATCCTTCCTCTCTTGAATAGAGAGAGGACTTGTTGGTTTTCAACAGTTTTTTTCAATAAGTTGTATAGCACTAAGTTACGCAAAGTCCTTGTCATGTATACAGTAGACATGAGAAACACTAATGAAAGAGTACTTCTTTGGAGGTGAAGTTTCAAACCAAGACACCCTAGTCGTAAAGTTCGTGGATATGTACTTAGTTATTATGGCGATGACTTTCTTATTGAATGTCAATGTCCAAATAAAAGATGGAAATAGAGAGTGTTTATAAGGGGTGTAATTGCAATATTTTTATAAGTGGTGTTCTATTTTTGCAACAAAAAGTAGGCAATTGCCTACATTATAAAGCATGCATTATATTCCCTATGTAAAAATAATCCGGACCACAATAAGCCCTCCCATTAAGCCGCGACTCAAATAGAATTAATGGGTCGTGAGTCCATAAACTCCAAAATACGTATATTAAGCTTGAAAATAAGCTAATAAGCTACGTATCGCATTTGGTTAGTACCATAAGCCTCAAAAATAGTCCACAACATACGCGATAACACAAAAATAATCAAAATCACTATCTTAGTGATTTTGGGAAGTACTTCATGGCTTATAGCCCAAAATAAGCCAAGAAATGGCTTAAAAATAAGTCCGAATAAGCCATACAAGCTACTATCAAAAATAAGCATTCTAGCATCATATATTATTCAGCTATCACGACCACAACATCAAAACTACAAAAATCCTCTTTTTCCTTTTTATTTCACACGAACCAAACACCCCTTTTTCTTTTGTTTCCCTTCCAAAAATTAATTTTCACAACGATCAACTTGTACAACTAACATCTATGCATCAAAATAAACCCAAAAGGACAAACGAAATTTAAATTTGAAAACTTACAAGAAAATCTTCAAATCTGTAGATTTCGACACGAACCAAACAACCCAAAAGTTGTTTAAATGAATAACCAAACACTAGAATCAACCCAAATATTTATGTTTTCATGTTTTATTGATCAAACTTCAAAAATTTATGTGTTTTTTTTTTGGTTTGTTGTTTTGTAGTGCGGACTGAACACCACACGACACTCTTAGGTGTGTTTTTTTTGAAAATGAAATGATAAGGATTTTTGGGAAAAAATGGCATCTTATGTGTATAACTTTAGAGAAAGGAGCTAAAATTAACCTCCTTTCGCTCTTTCTGCTAACCGCCATAGGATCCAAGGAGTCCCGGGCCTTTCTTTTCGTGCAGGATCACTTTAAATACTGTAAAACTCAACTAAAAATTATACCCAAAGTTAAATAGCATTTTTATTCACTTTAAGAATACTTTTCCATTAACCTAGAGTATTTACACGACATATTTTCACTTTACACCCTTCAAAACTCATTTGGACATTAACGGACGTGTCGGACTCGTTTTTCGGCATTACTCAAAATTCACGAGTCAAACCACCCGGATTACACATAACACAATAATACCTTCCAAAAGGGATTATTAATCACAATAAACCTCAAATCATCACATATCTCAAAAAAATCACCACTTTCAACACGGTACGAAATCTGAATAAACTGACAAAAGTCAAAAAGTCAAAGGACTGTTAATGAAATATTCAAAACACAAAAAGGGCAAAGATTACATTCTACCCCCTTGAAAGAATTTTGTCCCCAAAATTCAGCTACTAACATTACTAAACAAATGCGGGTATTTTAGTTTCATCTGATCTTCACGTTCCCACGTGAATTCAGGGCTACGTTTCGAATTCCACCAAACCTTGACGATGGAAATCCTACTACGCTTCAACTTCTTAAACTCTCTTTCCAAGATTTCCACAGGCGTTTCCACAAAATTTAACTTAGCATCAACTCTAATCTCATCCAAAGGCACTTGTATTGTTAGATCAGCCAAACACTTCTTAAGGTTCGACACGTGGAACGTGTCGTGAACACCATTCAATTCCTTTGGCAAATCTAATCGATAGGCCACATGGCCTATTTTCTCAATAATCTCAAATGGTCTAACAAACCTAGGTGCTAACTTCCCTTTCTTCCCAAAGCGTACCACACCTTTCCAAGGCGATACTTTGAGCAAGACATAGTCACCTACACTAAACCATAGAGGTTTCCTCCTCTTATCAACATAACTTTTCTGACGATCACGTGCAACCTTAAGTCTATCCTTAATCTGCGAGATCTTCTCAGTGGTCTCTTGCACTAACTCAGGTCCTATGAACTGACCTTCTCATACTAGAATGATAACTATTGTTATACGAAAACTCAACCAACAGAAGATGAACATCCCAACTTCGTCTGAAGTCCAAGACGCACGCTCTAAGCATGTATTCTAAAGTTTGAATAGTACGCTCACTCTGACCATCGGTCTGAGGGTGATAAGCCGTACTCATATCTAAATGAGTCCCTAATGCCTCTTGCATTGACTGCCAAAACCTCAATGTGAAACGATATCATGATCCATATTATCAAGATCTGATCGACACCATGTCAACTGCAACTATCTCATTAAATATAAAAAAAAACAAACATAAAAACAATCTAGCCACCTTTCCATCTTAGACCAACCGCACGCCGTAGGTAGAAAATGAGCAGACTTAGTCAATCGGTCCACAGTGACACAGATTGTGTCATGCCCATTACTAGTTCTTGACAACTTAGTCACAAAATCCATAGCTATCCATTCTCATTTCCATACGGGAAGCTAGTCTAAACAATGCCAAATGCCTTGATACTCAGCCTTAACCCCAACAAGTTAAACCTTACCATCATACTCACTATATCCTGTTCATGTCCAGGCACCAATACTTATATCTCAATATAATACATCTATCAGCTCCTATGAGTGTACAAGTACTTTGACTTAAGGATTCAATCATTATCAGGGATTCTCACCTCACCCTTTAAAGGTACCCATATTCCATCCAGGTAGTACATAGGTTCCATATCACTTCTGTTTTTTATCATCTCAATCTAAACCGTTCTTGCAATACCTGCAAACTCATCCACAACCTCCTTCTGAGCCACCAGTATCCTATCCTTGATACTCGATGAAGGTCTTATCATAGCTCTAACTCTCTAGGAGTGAATCTTCCTCTTACTTAGGGCATCAACCACCACATTCGCACTTACCAGGATGGTACGAATTTCACGTCAGAGCGATAATCACTAAACAACTCTATTCAGCGACGCTGGTACGCATAATAAACTATTTCTTAACTAAAGATATGCTTGAAGACTTTATGATCCGTAAGATGACACTCTTTGAGTCCATACGATAATGGCTCCAATCTTAAGTGCAAACTCAACCGCACCCACGCTAAATCATAGGTAGTAGATTCTTCCCATGAATTTTCAACTGCCTAGACCATAGGCTATCACTTTCCCTCTTTCATTAACACACAAGCCGTAGTCCTATCTTCGAACGCATCACAATAACCACAGAAGTCTTCTGGTCCACCGGGAAGAGCTAGAACAATGCGCATTAACACAACTCATCCTTTTTTGTCCCCCAAGGTCTATAAATGCAAATTTTTGTTTCCTTACCCCTATACGAAAGTACTTACTCTTCTGAGTCAAATAGTAAGAGGCCTTAAGCTATCTTAGAAAGTTCTCATGAATCCTTCGATAATACCCAGCCAATCCTATAGAATAATTGAACCGTCGGTCGAGTTCTAGGGCTTTCACACATTCCTTAACAGCTCAATCTTACTAGGGTCCACATGAATCCCGTTACCATTTATCTCATGCCCAAAAAACTGCGCTTCTCTTAGCCAGAATTTACACTTAGAAAACTTAGCATACAGTTTCTCCTTTTTGAGCAGTTCCAAGACTAACCTTAAGTTCTCTACATGCTCCTCTTGAGTCTTAGAGTAGATTAAGATATCGTCTATAAACATTATCATAAACTTATCGAGATACATCCTACAAACTCTATTCATCAAGTCCATAAATATTGATGGTGCGTTAGTCAAACCAAAGCGCATTACAGTGAACTAGAAATGTCCATAACGAGTTCTAAGACACAGTCTTGGAATGTCATCCTCATGCACACACATCTGATGGAGCCAACTAAGTACTTCTATCTTCTCGAGAAAAACTGCGACCCTTGTAGTTGATCAAATAGATCATCAATTATAGGAAGTGGATAACGATTCTTAACAGTTAACTTGTTCAACTCTCTATAATCAATACACATCCTAAAAGAACCATCCTTTTTCTTAACAAACAATACCGGCGCTCCCCAAGGCGACGAACTTGGTCGAATGAAACCTTTGTCTTGGAGTTCCTTGTGTTGCCTAGACAACTCCTCCAATTCAGAAGGTGCCAAATGATAGGGAGACTTTACTACCGGCGTTGCTCCAGGGATTAACTCAATCTGAAACTCAATTTCTTGAATAGGCGGTAATCCAGATAGATTATCCGGGAATACCTCGGGAAAATATCTAACCACAACAGTCTCTTCTTGTTTCTTATCACTAGCCTTAGAACTTATCAACAATCTCGCTTTCTCTTCCGGTCTCTCTCCCACTACTCTAAGCACCTTGCCATCCGGTAGTGATATCCTTACTGCCTTCTCATGGCAAAAAATTTCAGCCTTATAATTAGACAACCAGTCCATACTTATAATCATATCAAAACTTCCATATCCAAAAGGTATCAAATCGATGTCAAAGACATGACCCTCGATTTCTAGTTTACAACCCTTAATAACCTTATCAATCTCTACTAGTTGCCTGCTAGCTATCTTAATCTCATATCTGAAACCTAAGTCACTAGGCTCTAATCCTAACAGAGGTATAAAAGTAGTAGAAACAAAACTATAGTCGGCACAAGAGTCAAATAAGGTAGTGGTAAAATGATCGTTAAAAGTAAACGTACCCGTCACAATGTTTGGATCCTGGCAAGCTTCCTCTGCTCCCAACATGAATGCCCTACCCCTAGCCTGGTTCCCTTGGTTTCTACGACCTTGACCCTCGTTATTAGCAGCAACTTGATTTGGATGATTTTCTTCCAGGCCTCATGCCCTATTCAATCTAGGACAAGCTGGCCTGACATAGTCAGTACGACCATACTCATAACATGCTCTAACAGTTGGGTTTCTAGCATTGACAAGATTCACATTCCTTGGCATGCCTCTACAATCCTTTGCCAAATGACTCGGGCGGTTACAGTTGAAGCATGTGCGACAAGGGCCTCCGGGTGCATGGTAGGAGTTGCAGGTGGTACACTTGGGCCAAGTACCCGTATTCTCTCTTCCTACAGGGTTTACAGTGGTAGGAAAAACATTCCCAGTCCTAGTCCTCTTATTATCATCCCTTCCACTCCTATCCTTGCTAGGTTCTCCCACATTTCCTTTTTTCTCAACCTTTTTAATTGATCCATTCCTAACAGCCTCATCGGTCAGTGCACCCGAAATCTGCACCGCCTTCTGTATAGTCTTTGGCTCCGTTGCTGCCACCATCCTACGAATTTGTGGAGCAAGGCCATACACATACCTTTCAATCATCCTACTCTTAAGAGTTACCAAATGTGGAACTAACCTAGCCAACTCATGAAACCTATCAGTATACGCAGCATGGCCAACCCCGACCATGGCGTGATTCTACTACTCAGATTCCAACTTTTTCATCTCATGACTAGGATAAAAATCTTGTATCGTTATAAACTTAAAGTCATTCCATGACATACTAACATCAACTTCCTAGCTTAGTGTACGGATCTGAGAGTTCCACCATGTTAAAGCCTTACCTACAAATGAACCAGCAGTGTATTTCACTTTTTGGTCAATACTACAACCACTCATATCATGCACAGACTCCATTTTCTCAATCCAACGAGTAAAAACTACAGCACCTCCCTTACCATCATTTTCCTTAGGGTTACAAGCTAAAAACTCCTTATATGAACAACCTACCCGGTTTCCAGTCACTATCACATTCCCAACGTTCTCCTGAACGTTCTTATTAACCATATTACCATTCTGATTTCCAACATTTCCTCGGTTACTAACCTGATCCAACATGGCGGGTAAGAGATTCTGCCATTGCTGGGCAATGATCGTCGAGAAGTCGGGTGCACCCCCATTGGCTCCCTCTACATTCCCATTGACTCCCTCTACACCCCCCATTAGCTCCCATACCTTGGTCATTTTTTTGATTATTCAAATCCTCAACACGCTCATCATTACCTTCCCTAGTTCTTCTACCCCTTTCACCTCTACCAACCTGTTCACCCGTTTCCCCTCCTAGTGATTCGGCAGCAGGCCGGCCAGCACTTTGGGTCCTTATTCTTGGCGGCATTATCTATACGAGGGAGAACATGGGCAACGTTAGGTAAGTGGGAAGACTCGCACATATATATCGAATATCTTGCTATATGTATACAGATATACACATAACACTACCTTACGGTGTCAACATCGATTTGTGTGAACAACATAATCAAGTATAAGTGAGTTGTGATACGCTTATAACTACGTTGGCCACCGTACTTATATTCGTATCCTTTCCTATTCATATTCAATATTAAGCCCACCCATTTCAATGACTAAGATAACTAAGGCACCAAGCCGCGAACACACAAAGGCACACAGAAGCGGAACACCGCGCACATAGATCCTATACACAACTAAATGATGGATCTTAGGTTATAGTCTAGGCTAAACTACCTAGTTCTCTATAACCTTGGCTTTGATACCAATCTATCACACCCCGACAATGGCAGAAACTCAGGAATGCGACATAATGATCAATCATAACACAAGATACAAAATAGAGAAAACTACATTGCATAAACTCCAAGTGCTATGAAGACCATCAACCTTGAACAAACTCAAGTGATGTCCCAAATCGCAACTAAAATCCACAATCTTTTACAATTATTCCAATGCCCTCACAGGGGACTATAATCCAAACTTAATCTAAAACTTCCAAAAACTAGAATCAAAACAACAACCAAGCAAGACTTCAAACGAAATTCCACACCAGATACTTCTAAGTCTGCTATCAATCACCAAACTACTCTTCTTTCACTTCACCTGAAAATGATACTCGAAAACGTCAACAATAATGTTGGTGAGCTCGTAGGTTTGACCTTAAACCCAAAAGCTGTGCCAATATTTCAACAGTAGACAATAGTGTTATATGACAGCGAATATATGCAAACAACCTTAGAATCACCGCTAATCAATAACCATATGTCACTTACGCACCTAAAGGGCCTACCAGCTAGAGAACTAAAATTAGGGCAAGACCACACACAAACCTGGGTAGGCGTACCCATCCGCTCTAATAATCACACAAATACTGGGTAGGCATACCCATCCGATCCAATAATATCATAAATACTGGGTAGGCGTACCCATCCGATCTAAACAATCATACAACACATAATATTCACATAGCAGTCATAAGCACATATCTTGTCCCAAAAAAATCACATTTCGCACAAATCAATTCAAAACATTTCAAAACACATTTGAGTATCATTTTCCCCCAACGGAAAAACCAGTAAAAAGTGGGGCTACGAGAACTCACCTCAAGCAAGTCTTTAGCAACCAACTCTCAATCACATAAGCAAATGCAACGACGCCCGAACACGACCTGGTCTAGTTAATGTCCCAATTTAATCATCCAATTCCAAAACAATCTTCACGTTTGATGCATAGAGTTTAGACGCATTGTACAATTACCCAAAACAATTTAGTGGTGTGATGGTTGACATTTTAACTCCACAATCATATCAATCTCATTCCTCGATAATACATACTTATACTATTTAGCGTAAATAGATAAGTAATATAATAAATATTTATAATTATTAATTATAAATATATCTCGACAGGTCCATTCGGTACACCTTAGTCACTTCAAAATAATCATTATACGGTTAAAAATGAAACGTTTACTCATAATAAACACTTTAGAGAAGTTTCGAGAAAAATTATAATTTTTGTCTTTTAGTGAATTTATTAAATAAATAAAATAAAATAATTAAATATTATTTTATTATTTAAAATCAAAAATCATGTTTTTAGGTAAATTTCTAAGTATAAACTCTTTACAAAATTTCGACATGACCCGTTCGCTTATACAACATTTTCCAAGGTTTCAAACCTTATTTTCAACACTTTTCATAAATTCGACACTTTTCGACAAAATTCCAAAATCTCAATCTTTAACGTTTACCTAACGTTTTTCCCAAAATATCGTTCAATATCACTTCGTAAACACATTTTCACTTTCAAAAGTCCATCAAAACTCTCATAACGACTAAATATCGCTTATTGGGCTTTAAGGCCCAATAAGGGTCCATTAAGATATTTATAAGTCCAAAATACGATCCAAGTCCAAAATCAAGGTCCATTTATATATATAAGTATATACTTATAAGTAAAAAATAATCTGGACCACAATAAGCCCTCCCATTAAGCCACGGCTTAAATAGACTTATTGGGCCGTGAGCCCATATGCTCAAAAATACGTATATTAAGCTTAAAAATAAGCTAGTAAGCTACGTATCGCATTTGGTTACTACCATAAGCCTCAAAAATAGTCCACGAAT
The DNA here is from genome assembly GCA_026074375.1 of Tanacetum coccineum. Taxonomy (NCBI): domain Eukaryota; kingdom Viridiplantae; phylum Streptophyta; class Magnoliopsida; order Asterales; family Asteraceae; genus Tanacetum; species Tanacetum coccineum. The sequence continues at coordinate 45,038 of BQNB010035526.1, forward strand.
ATACGCAAATCAAAGTAAATAATCAAAATCACATCCCTTGTGATTTTACTTCAAGCCGTGAGCCATAAGCTCAAAATAAGCCAATAAATGCTTAAAAATAAGCCCACAATAAGCTATACAAGCTATTATCAAAAATACAAGTTACTATAAAAAATAAGCTATCTAGCAACATATATTATTCAACCATCACGACCACAACATCAAAACTACAAAAACCCTCTTTTTCCTTTTTACCATACACGAACCAAACACCACCCTTTTATTCATTTCGCTTTCAAAAATCGATTTTCACAACGATCAACTTGTACAACTAACATCTATGCATCAAAATAAACCCAAAAGGACAAACGAAATTTAAATTTGAAAACTTACAAGAAAATCTTCAAATTTGTATTTTTCGACACGAACCGGACAACCCAAACGTTGTTTAAATGAATACCCAAATACTCGTATCAACCCGGAATATCACGTTCTCGATCAAAGTTGGAAAATTTATGGTGGATTATTGTTGGTGAGGGCGGACGAACACAAGCACACACACTTAAGTGTGTGTTTTATTTTTTTGATAATGAATGGATAATGAGAGCTAGTGGAAGGAATATAATTGTACACCTTAAGACACATTAGCTAAAATTAAGCCTCCATGTCCCCTCTTGACTACCTTGACCGGATATGGCATCCTAGGGGGTGTCGGGTCTTTCTTTTCGTGTCGGAATCACTTAAATACTCGTAAAACTCAACCGTAAAATTTACCCCAAAGTTAATTAGCATTTTTATTCACTTTAAAAATACTTTTCCATTAACCTAGAGTATTTACACGACATATTTTCACTTTAAACCCTTTCAAAACTCATATGGACATTAACGGACGTGTCAGACTCGTTTTTCGGCATTTCTCAAAATTCACGGGTCAAACCACCCGGAATACAAATAACACAATAATACCTTCCAAAAGGGATTATTAATCACAATAAACCACAATTCATCACAATACTCATAAAAATCACCACCGTCAACACGGTACAGAATCTGAATAAACTGACAAAAGTCAAATAGTCAAAGGACTATAAATGAAATATTCAGAACACAAAAAGGGCAAAGGTTACATTCTACCCCCCTTAAAAGAATTTCGTCCCCGAAATTCAACTACTAACATCACTAAACAAATGCGGGTACTTCAATTTCATCTGATCTTCACGTTCCCACGTGAATTCAGGGCCACGTTTCGAATTCCACCGAACCTTGACGATGGCAATCCTACTACGCTTCAACTTCTTAAACTCTCTTTCCAAAATTTCCATAGGCTCTTCCACAAAATTTAACTTAGCATCCACTCGAATCTCATCCAAAGGCACTTGCAGTGTTGGATCAGCCAAACACTTCTTAAGGTTCGACACGTGGAACGTGTCATGAACACCGTCCAACTCTTCAGGCAAATCTAACCGATAAGCCACAGGGCCTACCTTTTCAATAATCTCAAAAGGTCCAACAAATCTAGGTGCTAACTTCCCTTTCTTCCCAAAGCGTACCACACCTTTCCAAGGCGATACTTTGAGCAAGACATAGTCACCTACACTAAACTCTAGAGGCTTTCTCCTCTTATCAGCATAACTTTTCTGACGATCACGCGCAACCTTAAGTCTATCCTTAATCTGCGAGATCTTCTTAGTAGTCTCTTGCACTAACTCAGGTCCTATCAACTGACCTTCTCCAACCTTAGCCCACATAATTGGCGAACGACACTTTCTACCATACAATGCCTCAAACGGAGCACATCTCACACTAGAATGATAACTATTGTTATACGAAAACTCAACCAACGGAAGATGAACATCCCAACTTCCTCCGAAGTCCAGGACACACGCTCTAAGCATGTCTTCTAAAGTCTGAATAGTACGCTCACTCTGACCATCGGTCTGAGGGTGATAAGCCGTACTCATGTCTAAACGAGTTCCTAATGCCTCTTGCATTGACTGCCAAAACCTTGATGTGAAACAACTATCACGATCCGATATAATCGAGATCGGCCCACAACCATGCTAGCAACTATCTCATTCAAATACAATCTAGCCAATCTATCCATCTTATAATCCTTACGCATAGGTAAAAAATGAGTAGACTTATCATCGTCACAATGACCCAGATTGGGTCATGCCCAATACTAGTCCAGCCAACTTTAGTCACAAAAAATTCATAGCTACTCTCTCATTCCATATGGGAACCTCAGTTGCTGGAGCAAGCTAGATGGCCTTTGATGCTCAGCCTTAACCTTTAAACAAGTCAAACACTTACTAACATACTCAGCTATATCCTTTTCAATTCCCAGGCCACCAATACCTATCTCTCAAATCATAATACATCTTATCAGCTCCTGGGTGTACATAGTATTTCGACTTATGGGCTTCTCACCTCACCCTTCAAAGGTACCCATATTTAATCCATGTAGTATAAAGTTCAATCACTTCTCTACTCTGTCATCTCATCCCAAACATTCTGTCAATCATGCAAACTCATCCACAAACAGCCTCCTTCTGAGTCCGACAGTATCCCTATCCTTGATACTCGTCTGAAGGATCATATTCATAGCTCTAACTCTCTTAGGCTTTACTCTTTCCTTCCTACTTAGGGCATCAGCCACCACATTCGCCTTACCAGGGGGGTGGAGGGGGGGGGGTGGGGGGGGGGGGGGGGGGGGGGGGGATGGTAGCGAATTTCACAATCATAAATCACTAAACAACTCTATCTACGAACGCTGTCGCATAACAACTCTTTCCTTACTAAAGATATACTGAAGACATCTAATGATCCGTATAATGACACTCTTTTCCCTACAATAATGTCGCCAGAGCTTAAGTGAAAATAACGACTGCAGAACCACAAGAACTCTAATCATAAGTATATAATTCTTCCATGAAATAATCAACTGCCTAGACGCATAGGCTATCACCTTACCTCTTTGCATTAACACACAACCTAGTCCTATCCCGGACGCATCACAATATACCACAAAGTCTTTCGGTCCATCGGGGAGAGCTAGAACAGGCGCATTACACAACTTATCCTTCAAGGTTTGAAATGCCAATTCCTGTTCCTCACCCCAATCGAAAGTCTTACACTTCTGAGTCAAGATAGTAAGAGACTTAGCTATCTTAGAAAAGTTCTCAATGAACCTACGGTAATATCCAGCCAATCCTAAGAACGAACGAACCTCAGTCGGAGTTCTAGGGGCTTTCCAATTCTTAACAGCTTCAATCTTACTAGGGTCTACATGAATCCCATTACCATTTATCACATGCCCAAGAAACTGCACTTCTCTTAGCCAGAATTCACACTTAGAAAACTTAGCATACAGTTTCTCCTTTTTGAGCAGTCCCAAGACTAACCTTAAGTGTTCTACATGCTCCTCTTGAGTCTTAGAGTAGATTAAGATATCGTCTATAAACACTATCACAAACTTATCAAGATAAGGCCTACAAACTCTATTCATCAAATCCATAAATACCGCTGGTGCGTTAGTCAGACCAAAGGGCATTACAGTGAACTCGAAATGTCCATAACGAGTTCTAAACGCAGTCTTTGGAATGTCATCCTCATGCACTCTCAGCTGATGGTATCCAGACCTAAGATCTATCTTCGAGAAAAACTGTGACCCTTGCAGTTGATCAAATAGATCATCAATTCTAGGAAGTGGATAACGATTCTTAACAGTCAACTTGTTCAACTCTCTATAATCAATGCACATCCTAAAAGAACCATCCTTCTTCTTTACAAACAATACCGGTGCTCCCCAAGGCGATGAGCTTGGTCGAATGAAACCTTTGTCTTGGAGTTCCTTGAGTTGTCCAGACAACTCCTCCAATTCAGAAGGTGCCAAACGATAGGGAGACTTTGCTACCGGCGTTGCTCCAGGGGTTAACTCAATCCGGAACTCAATTTCCCGAATAGGCGGTAATCCAGATAGATCATCCGGGAATACCTCAGGAAAATCTCTAACCACAACAATCTCTTCTTGTTTCTTTTCACTAGCCTTAGCACTCATCAAGAGTCTCGCTTTCTCTTCCGGTCTCTCTCCTAATACTCTAAGCACCTTGCCATCCGGTAGTGGTATCCTCACTACCTTTTCATGGCAAATTATTTCAGCCTTATAATTAGACAACCAGTCCATACCTATAATCACATCAAAACTCCCATGTCCAAAAGGTATCAAATCGATGTCAAAGACATGACCCTCGATTTCTAGTTTACAACCCTTAATAACCTTATCAATCTCTACTAGCTGCCCGCTAGCTATCTCAATCTCATATTTGAAACCTAAGTCGTTGGGCTCTAAGCCTAACAGAGGTATGAAAGTAGTGGAAACAAAACTATAATCGGCACCAGAGTCAAATAAGGTAGTGGCAAAATGATCGTTTAAAGTAAACGTACCCGTCACAATGTTCGGATCCTGGCGAGCTTCCTCTGCTCCCAACATGAATGCCCTACCCCTAGCCTGGTTCCCTTGGTTTCCACGACCCTGACCCCCGTTATTAGCATCAACTTGATTCAGACGATTTTCTCTCGGCCCATGTGACCTATTCAATCTAGGACAAGCTAACCTGATATGGTCGGTACTACCACACTCATAACATGCTCTAACAGTTGGGTTTCTAGCATTGACAGGATTCACATTCCTCGGCACACCTCTACAATCCTTTGCCAAATGACCCGGGCGGTTACAGTTAAAGCATGTGCGACAAGGCCCTCTGGGTGCATGGTAGGAGTTGCAGATGGTACACTTGGGCCAAGTACCCGTATTCTCTCTTCCTACAGGGTTTACAGTAGTAGCAAAAGCATTCCCAGTCCTAGTCCTCTTATTATCATCCCTACCATTCTTATCCTTGCTAGTTTCCCCCACATTTCCTCTTTTCTCAACCTTCTTAATTGATCCATTTCTCACAGCCTCATCGGTCAGTGCACCAGAAATCTGCACTGCCTTCTGTATAGTCTTTGGCTCCGTTGCTGCCACCATCCCACGGATCTGTGGAGCAAGGCCATACACATACCTCTCAATCATCCTACTTTCAGGAGTTACTAAGTGAGGAACTAACCTCGCCAACTCATGAAACCTATCAGTATACGCAGCATGGCCAGCCCCGACCATGGCGTGATTCCACAACTCAGTTTCCAACTTTTGCATCTCATGACTAGGACAAAACTCTTGTATCATCATAAACTTAAAGTCATTCCATGACATACTAATAGCAACTTCCCGGCTTAGTGTGCGGATCTAAGAGTTCCACCACGTTAAAGCCTTACCCACAAATGAACCAGCAGTGTATTTCACTTTTTGGTCAACACTACAACCACTCATATCATGCACAGACTCCATTTTCTCAATCCAACGAGTAAGAACTACAACACCTCCCTTACCATCATATTCCTTAGGGTTACAAGCTAAGAACTCCTTATATGAACAACCTACCCGGTTGCCATTCACTAACACATTCCCAACGTTCTCATTAACCACATTACTATTCTGATTTCCAACATTTCCTCAGTTATTAACCTGAGCTAGTATGGCGGGTAAGAGGTTCTGCAATTGTTGGGCAATGATCGTTGAGAAGTCGGGTGCTCCCCCATTGGCTCCCTCTACATTCCCATTGACTCCCTCTACCCCCCATTAGCTCCTATATCTTGGTCATTTCCTTGACCATTCGAATCATCAACACTCTCAACATTATCTTCCCTAGGTCTTCTACCCCTTCCACCTCTACCAACCCGT
>BQNB010035527.1:0-11141 GCA_026074375.1 Tanacetum coccineum
AATATCACACCCATCAAGCATGCCGCTACAACAAACATTTAAGTCTTGCATGACATGGCTAAGACCACATCATACTAGACTGGGGGACATGATAAGGTATATCTCCTACAGCTAATCAGAAGGAGATAATAACAACCAACTACTCTTAATCCTAAAGATAGACAGAGAAAATCACACCAGGTTGAAGCAGACATCCGAAGCAAACCTCCAAAGCAGACCTCTAGAGCAAACCACTGGTCCAGACCATTCGAAGGAGGCTGTCACAATTAACTTACTTTTTTGAAGAGACTTGTGATATAAGCACCTGATGCCGGAATGGTACTCCGGAGATAGCTGGACGATCGAAGGATGGTTCAGGTCCAGAGCCAGTAGCATTGGTGTTGATCAGACTAGTACAATAACAGGTGGTGACAAAAAGACAGACCAGGACCACGATAACACATGGTGACAAAAGGACAAACCAGGACCACAATTCTCTTGTCTTCAAGTGAAGCCCAACTAGTATAAATAGAAGTGGTATGCCGCAAATGATCCACGAGGTTACACACACACACCGAACCATACTTATTCTCTTTCTCTCTGATGTGTGTTTTCCAAGCTTTAAATTTATAATACTAAAAATACCAATTTTACTAAAAACACAACACTCAGGAAGTATACCCGTTTGTGTGTAGTATAGCTTTAGGTAAGTCCAGGTCATTCCACGGGAATTAAAGTTTTCACAGTTTGTAATTAAGGTGCTAAGGTTAATAAGATTGTCACGGATCAAATTATCCAAATCTTGCATATATCGACTATTGCAAAGAAAGCAATAAAAGGATGATTCAATCAAATGATTAAGGTGTGTTTGTTTAGGCAATAATCACTTAGATAATGATGTATTTGGAATAGTGTTTATAAGTTTAGAAAATAGAGTTATCATAAGTTATAAATCCTTTCGGCCTTTAAATATAACTAGTGATTATATCGATTAATAACAACAAATCCTTTCGGCCTTTATAAGTTATTATAACCAATATACTAAGTGAAATGATTAAACACATATATAAAAGAACCCTTTCGGCCTATATTCTTATATAAAATATGTTTTACCAATTCAATAAACTCATATCCAAACACTTCATATCCAAGGTCATATTGTGCCTAAACAAACACAAGATGACTATTCCATGATCAAAGATACACAACACATAACATTCATCATGTATTCAACAAGGATTATATTCAAAAGAGTAATAAGATTCATACCAATTCCAAGAGCAAAGTACGGTGATTTCATAAGAATTTCCCAAGAACACTTTATTATATTCAAATCAAAATCCGGAAAACTATGGAACAATTCCGTCACAATTGCATATTTGATGCGAAATAAACACTACAACTATGCCTCTTTGATGGATCAAAAACCAGAGCCCCCGTAAGACAAATGATGAACATGTAAGTATCCCAAGACTATCTAACCTTTTTTTCGAGTGCACATAGTTACGATTCTAATGGTGGTGATGATTTTGGTTATCAGGGTGGTTGGATCAAGGTTCTCAGGCCTTTAATCATCCAAAAAACACCCTTCTAAGGGTTCTAAACGAATGGGGGATTTTGTGTGTGAGAGTTGTGTAAGATATGAGAGGCAAATGGGCCTTATATAGGCTATTTCGAGGGCCAAGTGCGGCGCACTTACAAATAAGTGCGGCGCACTTGAGGTGTAAATGATGTCCTAATTAATGGCATTAAATTCTCTTAAATTCAAACAGATGGCCTTTTCTTGGATCTTTTTCTTGAGATTTGTATGTGATGATATAATAAGAGATGATTTCGTCCCAAGCATCATAGGGGGTATTTATAAGGTAAAGGTAACTTGGGGACCAAGTTGGGAATGAATGTGGACGGATTATGGACCTAATTCGCGATTAATTGTTTCTCCATAAAATGCGTTGTACTCAATAGTAAATCCGGCAATCTTGGTAATACTTCAGCTCTTGAATGTTTTCCATAATTTAGATAATTGAATTCTCTTTCCGTGGCCGCTTGAATCAACTCAATCCGTGTTCGTATGCTCCAGTTATGGCCAAAACAGTGGACAAGTGTCAGAGGATCTTTATCTTGAGTTTACTTCTTCGTTTAAGCTTCTTATCTTCGTGTATTCTTTCGTTTTCTTCCACAACACATACCTAGAACATATAATAGCAAATATACTTGATTAAGTACCGAAAGTTTATGAGAAATGATCAAATATATATAAATAACGTCGCCGAAAACATGTATAATTAAGGCGTTATCAGGGCAGTTTTTTCAGTCCCAATGCATACAATCAATACCCCCAAGCATTCCCGAGAGTCCATGTTTTTCTTCGTGCATTGCATATGTTTCTTCAATATCCTCTAAAGGGGACCTTCTTAAATACTCTTCTACGTATAAAATATATATGCATTTTGTAAAGTTGTCTAAGCATTCTCGTGAACAACATTCAGCAATTTGCAAGTAATTGTCAAACGCATCGGGTGTTGTGCCGTATGTCAGTTGGCATATGGCGGATGTGCACTTTAAAATAGGACAAATACTTGCATGACCGGTAGCATCGTAACGTTGTTTAAAAAAAATAAAGTACTCAAAAAGAGGCTGGGCATCATAATTTGTAATATCATTGACTATTTTATCAAAAAGTGTAGAACTCATACGATACCTTCGCCTAAAGTTCTCTTTCTGGTATTTAGGAGGAGTCTCATCATCGCCAAAATAGTCGTCGATTAGACGTTGTTCCGCCTCCTCTCGTTCACGTGATATGTATGTCTGCGTCCTTTTAGGAGCCGATCCCGATCCTGAACCCACGGCTTCTTGATTACCCATAGCTAGAAATTGTTCATAAGTCTCAAAACCCCGCGTATATCGCTCCGCATCGTCCTGAAAATAAATATCGTAATTATCAACGGTGTTGTTGGAAGCGTTGGGATCCATAGTGATTTTTTTGAATGAAAAATAAATATTATTGAAGTAAAAATGATATTGGAAGTGTGTATAAAGTTTGGTAAAATAAGGAGGTATTTATTGGATTTTTAAAAGGTAAATTTTAGAAAAAGTGGGGAATAAATGCCCAAAAACGATTATTTTTTGAATATACATGTTATTCAACGTGTATATATTTTAAAAAAATAAAAATAAAAGAAAAAAAGAAAATGGTATGGCGTGGTCTCAGCGCGAGGGCCGATGGCACTAGCCACGGTACCATCAGCGCCATGTTTTTTTGAGCTGGTACAATGGCGCCAAGATACCAGCCTATCGTACCTCCGCCTCTTAAGCTGGTATTTGTTGTTCTCTCTCAACTCATCCCCCTTTTCTTTCAAATCTTCAATCTCTAAAAAAATTTGATTCTTTAATTTGTAATAGAACTTTTATTGATTAGATAAAAGATATACGACATATTAGCTGGAGTATTTAATGGTTCGTGTTACTATTTAAGATCAGTTCTCGTGATCTTTGGTTTGGTTTGGTTTAAGAAGTTTGATCTTGAATCACATCTGTTTTCCTTTTTATAAACTTTTTTATAGGGAATAAGAGCAAGATCTGTGATCTTTGCTATATATCGATTTTTCATAAATTTAGGGTTTTCAATGAAAAAGTGTTTTTCTGTCAATTAAGTTTTTTAATTGATAAATTTGTGGCTAAAATCATTAGATTTAAATTTTTAACAAAAACGCCTAATTTGTGAAAATTTAAGGTTTGGGTAAATTTGAGGCTTTTACTTTTAAAAGCTTTCGGTGGTCGATTAACTGGTGTTAATTGATAAATCCGATCTTGTTCTTGGTTCTTGGAAAGTTGTCATAAAAACATCTACTTTTTTGAAAAATTAAGGTTTTTGGTTGTTATCGATTCTGGTGATCAATTAACTTCTCGTTATTGATATTTGGTGGATTTGTGATTAATTTGATGTAGGTTCTTATTACTGTTATTGACTAAGTGAATTAAGAGAGTAGTAAGCTTGGTATTCCGTTGTATTTGTTGATTGCTTGTTTTGTAAAACCTCTTACACCCTCTTTTATTTTTCCAGATCTTTTCTTTTTTGTTTATAATGTTGGAGGATAGGTTAGGACTATTCGTGTGTGGTTATGGAGTTTCATTGGTGGATTATCTGTGTTTGAGTAAATTGGATATTTTTTTACCATTATTGCAAATTGTTGGTTGTCTGGGACCTAGAAAAACTAGATTATCCTTGACCTACTTCCATGAGAGAAGCAAGGCACACTGCTCTGATCTAGATTTGGTTTATGTTTTGTACCACTTTGTGGTTTGATCTCTTGATTATCATCGAGTGGATTTGTTGTTTGATTCACTTTTGAGTGTTTGTTGTTCTTTATTTGTTTGTCATCATGGAATATGGTCATGGAGATGACTTTGGTAAGTATGAGCAAGATGAAAGATATGGTCGTTTTGAATCTGATGATGATAATGTAACTAAAATAAGTAAACTTGGTATAAGTCATCCATTGGATGTACATCCTAATGACTCTATATCTCTCATTGTTGTATCTATTAAACTAAAAGGATTTGAGAATTATAATGTTTGGTCTTGTGTTATGTTGCTTGCTTTGGAAGGAAAACAAAAAAAGAATTTATTGATGACACTTGTAGAAGGTCATATACGAATGAAGTTTTAGGAAGCCGTGGGATAAAGTCAATGCTATTGTTTTGGGCTGGATATTGAAATCTATTTCTGAGGAGCTTTATCTTGGGAATTTTTTTTCAATAAAGGCTTATCATGTTTGTCTATAACTGAAAGAAACATATGATTAAGTTGATGGTTTTGTGACTTTTAATATGCATCATAAAATCAATGTTTTGTGTCAAAATGGACCATCTATCGCTGATTACTATCCTGTAAAGTTATTTTGTGATAGTCACGCTGCAATTAAAATTCAAGTCAGCCTTATTTTTCATGAAAGCACTAAACATCCTCAAATAGATCTCCATTTTGTGAGAGACAAAATTATTGCTAGTGTTATTGAAACCAAAAAAGTTGTATTCGCAAAACAAACTGCAAATGTTTTTACTAAAGGGCTGGACAAAGTTCAACATGAAAATCTGGTTTTAAAACTGAGATTGTTTGATGTTTTTCATGCTAACATTAAGGGGATGTTAAAATTAATAATCTTGCCTGGGAATATGTACAATGACTAATTCTGTCATTGTTATAATTTGTTTTGTAGTGTTTTAAAGAGTTTTTGTTGTTGATATCAAATGATCTAAAGTTCAAACGCTTCGGTGACAAGTTGTAAAATTGAAGCGGGTCAAGAGGTCAAGGCTACATAAGATGAAGATAGCTAGGGTTTTCTTATAATTCCTAAGCCAATATTTGTTATTCTCTCTCAACTCATTCACCTTTACTCTCAAATCTTTAATCTCTTACAGTAATATTTTTGATACTTTGATTTGTAATAAAAATCTTATTGGTTAGATAAGAGATATACGACAGATTAGTGGAGTATGTAGTGGTTAGTTCTCGTGATCTTTGGTTTGATTTGAGAAGTTGTATTGATCTTAAATTGAGAAAATCTGTTTTCCTTTTTATAAATTTTTTACAAAACTCAAGAGGACGTTGTTACCTTTGGGCAATATTTTCATTTCATTTCATATTTTCATTATGAAAAACCTATCACCTTCCTTCCAAGTTCCAATATTAAAACTAAGTCCGCAAGTAGCCCAAGTTAGTAAATACAACCCGAGCCCAATTCAAACCAAGCTTGAACAAACCTTCTGATAGGGGTGGCAATTTCTGACCCGAGACGAAACCCGACCTGAAACCGACACGAAAATTAGCAGGTTTGGGTTGAGTCTAAAAGATTTTGGGTCGGGTTTGGGTCGACTTATCTGACCCGTTTATTAAACAGGTTAGGTTTGGGTTGAGAATAAATTAAGCGGGTCGACCCGTCAACCCGTTTAAGATTTTTTTCTAAAAATAAAAATTATTTATATTTTATTATATGTGTTAAATGGGTTAAACAGGTAGACCCGCAAACCCGTTTAACTTGTTTAACCCGTGTAATGTGCCAACTTTTGTATATAAAACGGGTTAGATGGGTCAACCCGAACCCCGTTTAACCTATTCAACATGTGTAACCTATTTAACCCGCCAACCCAACTATATATATGGGTTGAATGGGTCAGGTTCGGGTTATGTGTAAACAGGTTAGGGTTGACATAGCTGACCCGATTATTTAAATGGGTCAGGTTCGGGTTGAGGTTTTCTGATCCGCCAACCTGCCAACCCGAACCCGCCAACCCGAACCCGACCTGAATTGCCACTCCTACCTTCTGATATTCTAAATAGATGTGTAATCACGAATTTTCTTTTTAGTACCTCATAAGGTATTGATAATTGTTTAGAACGAGTTGGAAAATGACTCGCGCGTTGCGGCGGGGCTAACATGTTTCCGTAACATATAGGTGTTTTCATACTGCAAATACCATACATGTACGGAAAACCAACACATTTCAGGTACCGACCAAAAACTTTTGCCATTTATAATTATCTCCAAAGTTTACAATAGTTCTGGTAATAATCATAACTTGACAATATACTAACATATGAAATGCCACATCCATATTGTAGAGGTAACACCATCATTCTGATGCATTTCATCCAGTAGTCGGTTTACATCTTTAAGCCGCCCTTACATTTCATTTATCTACTGAAGCTTCCACTTACAATGTGTAGAATTAATATGTCACTTATTGATAACATTCGAAAAGTTTCAATCCCCTTGGATGTGTAGAAATTGAACAAAAAGGAGCCTACAGACAAAAATTTAGAGCATGTCATACATCAATGAAAAGGCTAAAATACCATGTAATAAATTAAAGTTTCAAATACCCATGTGCAAGGCGTTTTGCAATTTAATTCAGTGAATTTTGATTTCACATTTGACCAACAAATCTCAAAGCTATTACGTATGCACAGCTTGCTTTTCAGAGCGTTGGGCTACCATTTGCCTTCCGCGTGGGCTTGTAACCTTTGGCCCAACATGAAGAACCGCCTCAATCTTCTGTGCACCGTTCCATTACTTCACATCAATTCTAGAACGATCGTCGGAGTGATCTTCATCCTTTCAGAAATTGCCATTCACCAGCGTAATTAAATTCTGCCAGATACATAAAAACAAAGTTAGCTAAAAGGAACGGTCGGTTAGCAACTTTTATTCCATCTTTTTTTTATTACAGGCCGCACCTTCATGTTACCAGCACTCAAAATATAAATGTCTCGTTGGGTTGTACGACTGTCAAAATTTATAAAAAAAGTCATTTATGGAATGTACCAGACGTGTGGCGTATAATTCTGTAAATGCACTAAATTGACATAAGACAAATCATTTTGAAGCATGTTCCAGCAAAAGAGATTATACAAATAGGTCTTAGTGCTTCTTAAGCATGATAAGTGCCCTAAGAAAATATAACAGACAGAATGGGGTAGAAGCAGAAGACAGACACTATGAATGATAAATAAATAAATCAGTAAAAGGTCATGGAACGAGGCACGTGTTGGACACGCTTCCCTTAAAACAGATTCGCCGTCTGTTTCCCAGGGTACAACGTTCAAAGCTGTTGTACAGCCGGACCTGACATACTTGCCTGAAAAATCACGAAAACTTGAGTGCTTCTGATCGAAAAGATTGCATGAAAACTTATTAATGGAGTTATTCTCTCTTGTGTGTTTCTCCGGTGTTTTTAGAATGGTTGAGATTGTCATCTATTTATACACATCCATATGCATATGGTGCAATCAATGCTGGTTAATCCTCATTAATTTGCCAATCATAATCAGCCAATTAATTGTCAATCAATGACTCATTAATCTTGCAAATCAGCCAATTAAAAATAATAGTAAATTACTCATTAATTTGCAAATCATAACATTCAATTTAATTGTCAGTCCAAGACACATTAATTTGCAAATAATAACACCCAAATTAATTGTGAGTCAAAGACACATTAATTAGCTGTTATTACTCAATTTAATCAATTTTCTCCATTCCAACTACCCTTCTTTGAGACTCGATATCTCATTCACACTAACTTCATTTTTGGACATATAATGGCTTGTTACAAAGCCTTACACTTAATAAATTATAATTACAATAATATCTATGTCCAAAAATAGTAGATAACACATTTTTTCACTAAACTTTTTCAAACAATCCGCCCCCCACATGATGAGATCGATCGACAAACACAACGAAATTTTCGGCAAAATATCTGCTTTGAGTCTGCATAGGATTAGGTCGTGGAACCCTCTAGAACATTTCCCATGTGAGATGCACTTATCCACCTGAGATCTGATAAGAACGCGATGTCCTTGAACTCAAATCCGTTTACCTAGACACAATACACACTCACGACAAGACTCCTCCCTTACCTTGTTCAAGTCCCATAGTCGTGTTCGTTATGGTCATGATCACTAGCCTTTCTGCAAAGCTCTTAGGAATTGGCGCCGAGCCCCCCCACAATTTCCTTCTCGCAGCGACCTCACTTCTCTCTCACATAGGTGATTTCATCCTGAATCATTAAAAACATATGTTTTGCGATTTCATCTTGAATCATTATGGTTTTGTGATTTCTTTTTTCCTGAATCATAAAGCCATATGTTTAACCTCTCAACAAGTCACATTTATTATAGGAATGGACTAAGATGTTACAATTTTTAAGTAACACCCTATATTGGACGTGATTTCCCTCCACGCCCACATTTTCTATGATTAGAGTTGTCCTATAAACCTAGATCTTGAGATCTCCAGTCAACTAGGTTAGGTTTTTCCTCATAGACACTCATTCCTTCATTAAGGGCTTTAGTCTCATTCTATTAGACGACTTACTACCTAACTTCTGCTAGCCTTATGTAAACGGATTCCGCGAAGTTATCCTTTGACGCCACATAGCAATTGAGATAAAACCAGTTAAGAGTAGTGTCGTATCGAGTTATGTCGACGACGGATAGGTCTGGAGACTTCATTATACATGTACTTTTTAGCTCTTCCCATGGCCGATTTACGTCACAACAATGTATACTAATGGCCGTTACCGGTTGAGGCCACCTTGGTATGTCCTCTACGAATTTGACCGTAGCCATTTCCGCCTCTTCTTCGCATTTAATCTAGCGCGAATAAATACCCTGATTCCATCGTGGCCCTTAGCTATAACAGTTTGCTTGGATTACTGTTAAATCTAAGCCCAGATTGTATCAGAAATTATCGCGCTAGATTAAATGGAAGAAGAGGCGGAATGGCTACGTCAATTCGTAAGTACATAACCCAAGGTGGCCTAAACCGGTAATGGAAAGTCCAGACATATCCGTCGTCGACATAACTCGATACGACAACTACTCTCAACCGGAGTTATCTCAATTGACTATATCCGTCGTCGACATAACTCGATACGACAACTACTCTCAACTGGAGTTATCTCAATTGACTATGTGGCGTCAAAGGATAACATCGCGGATCCGTTTACAAAAGGCTTAAGCAGAGAGTTAGTTAGTAAGTCGTCTAAAGGAATGGGACTAAAGCCCTTGAAGGAATGAGTTTCTATGAAGGAAAACCTAACCTAGTTGACTGGAGATCCCAAGATCTAGGTTCAATAGGACAACCTAATCATAGAAATGTGGGGGAAGTCACGTCAATATAGGGTGTTACTTAAAATTTGTAACATCCTAGTCCATTCCTATAACAAATGTGACTTGTTGAGGTTAAACATATGGCTTTAATGATTCAGGAAGAAATCACAAACCATAATGATTCAAGATGAAATCGCAAAACATATGTTTTTAATGATTCAGGATGAAATCACCTATGTGAGAGAGAAGTGAGGTCGCTTCGAAGGAAATTGTGGGGGGCGCAATTCCTAAGAGCTCTTGCAGAACCAGGCTAGTGTTCATGACCATAACGAACACGACTATGAGGACTTGACAAGGTCAGGGAGAGTCTTGTGTGAGTGTGTATTGTCGTCTACGTAAACAGACTTTGAGTTCAAGGACATCGCGTCTACTCAGATCTAGGTGGCTAAGTGCATCTCACAAGGAAATGTTCAAAGGGTCACACCTACCTATCCTATGCAGGACTCAACCGCAGAAATTTTGCCGAAATTTCGTGTGTTTTCGATCGATCTCCATTCATGTGGGGGATTGTTGAAAAAGTTTAGTGAAAAATGTGTTTTCACTAATTTTGGACATAGATAATTATTAGTAAATATAATTATTAAGTGTAAGGCTTTGTAACAAGCCATTATATGTCCAAAAATGAAGTTAGTGTGAATGAGATATCGAGTCTCAAAGAAGGGTAGTTGGAATGGAGAAAATTGGTTAAATTGAATAATAACAGCTAATTAATGTGTCTTTGACTGACAATTAAATTGGGTGTTATTATTTGCAAATTAATGTGTCATTGACTGACAATTAAATTGAATGTTATGATTTGCAAATTAATGAGTAATTTACTATTATTTTAATTGGCTGATTTGCAAGATTAATGAGTCATTGATTGACAATTAATTGGCTGATTATGATTGACAAATTAATGAGGATTAACCAGCATTGATTGCACCATATGCATATGTATGTGTATAAATAGATGACAATCTCAACCATTCCAAAACACCGGAGAAACACACAAGAGATAATAACTCCATTAATAAGTTTTCCTGCAATCTTTTCGATCAGAAGCACTCAAGTTTTCGTGATTTTTCAGGCAAGTATGTCAGGTCCGGCTGTACAACAGCTTTGAATGTTGTACCCTAGGAAACAGACGGCGAATTTGTTTTAAGGGAAGCGTGTCCAACACGTGCCTCGTTCCATGACCTTTTACTGATTTATTTATTTATCATTCATAGTGTCTGTCTTCTGCATCTACCTCATTCTGTTTGTTATATTTTCTGTTATTTATTTCTGTTAATTATTTGTTAATTATAATCTGATTTTGTTATAATAAAAAGTGTACATGTTTCCCTACACATACATCATGAGAGTGACTTAAGAAATGATTTATACAGACTCGAAAAGTAAAACATCATATTTAGTTTTATAGTGTCATTTAGTGACTGAGGTAATCACACCCTAAAAGTGTCGTCATTTCAGAGTTAGAGCAACAACGAAATCTGTAATTTAC
>BQNB010035527.1:11238-26704 GCA_026074375.1 Tanacetum coccineum
GCCGACACTTGGCACATCAATGACCCATAGTATCTAGAATAAACACCCTACAATACAACGTATATAAATAGAAGAAGACGTGCACAAACGACTTACATTAAATTAAATTATTGCTGGTATTACATAGAAATACATGTTAAAAAAGATGGGCATGCATAATAAGTTAAGGAAGCTAGGGATCTTGCTTATGCTTTTAATGATCTTCGGTTCATCCCATTGCTCAAGAGATTTTGGTTCTCAACCCAAAGTTTATTATCCTCAAAGTAAGACATATTGCTTAGTTATATTTTTTTTAGTACATGCTAGTACTGCAATCACTGATTATTACTTATGCTAATCATATGATATAATGATACGTGATATAGGGTATGGAAAGATGTTTGCTACAGTACTTGGAGTCGAGTGCAAGTGTTGTGATGGAGCATCAAGTGATGAAAACTGCAAAGGCGTATGGGAAGGATCTTGCTCCAAATTACAATGCCTCCCATGGAAGCAGTATCATCACGTTTGATTATCATAAGTTACATGATATATTTCATTGATCTTCTTAACCAAGAATGCGTGTAAATCTTAATTATTTATTTACGTCATCAATTGTTGATTTTTTTCATTTTAATTTTTTGTTATTTTAAATAAACGGGAAACAAACTATTTGAATATGTTAGCCCGTATTCTTCTATATCCCGTATGACATATAGCTTGTATTATCGTAATGGGCTCAAGCCCGGTTCTATAATACTCTTTGTATCATTATTTATTATACCGTATCAAACTATCAATCATAATGAGACACAACAGTTTAACCCTACATGGTATTAGGCCATATATATCTAGACGATCCTTAACCCTAAAAACAACCCTGCTGCTGTTTCACTACCAAAAAAAAACTAATAAAAAAATAAAATAAAGCTTTCTACCTCTTAGTCAATTGTTAGTGATTTGTGCTAATGTCACAAATTCATAAAATCGTATATTGTTGTTCGTGCTTCGGTCACGAGCAGGTTCCTTTTTTTAGGGCCTGTTTGGTTCAAGGTTTCTTCAGGATTGTTAAGGAATTGAAATTAGATTTGAATTCTAAATCGTGTTTGGTTGAAAAACTGATGGAATTAAAAATTCATATACTAAGGAATTAAACATTTCTTATACAAAGTGATGAAATCTTAAAATTCATGTACTAAGGAATTAAACATTTCGTCTCACGTCCCTCGTCAATACTTTCGTGCATTATTTAAAAAAAATTATTAATCTCTTTTTAAACTTTTAATTTTTTTAAAAAAAAAATTTGTACTTAAAAAAAATGTACTTTATTTTTAAAAAAACTTAATACTTTATAACGTAAAAAAATTATAAAAAGTAAATTTTTTAAAAAAAAAGTAAAATTTTAAAAAGTAAAATTTTTTATAGAATGTAAATTTTTTTTTAAAAAGTAAATTTTTTTTAAAAAGTATATTTTTACTTGGTAAATTTAATACTTTACAAAGTAAAAAAAATTTAAAAATTTTGTAATTTTTTTTAAAATAACGTAAGAATAAAATTTAAAACAATCTTTTTTAAATAACGTATGAATACAAAATTAAAAAGAATTAAAAAAAGTAAAAAAAAGTTTTTAAAAAATTATTATTTGTAAACCAAACAGAAATCTGGCATGGAATTTCATTTCTTTCTCCTAACCAGACACATGTCATATTTTGAATTTTGACATTCCAATTCTTTAAGATTCTCAATCTTTGATAGATTCTAATTCTCTGAAAAAACATTCTACGAATCAAACGGGCCTTTAGTTATTACACTATACCCTCACAAACAAAAGCCTAATAGAAGTGTTTATATATTTCTTCCTTTAATTTGACCAGATAGTCACAAAAACTATTTATCTCAACAACTCCATTCCATGTGAACAAGTCTTTCAATAAAACTATTGCTACGGCATTTATTTGGTATTTGAGATAAAACAATTCCATTCCATGGCTGTTGCGTATCACACCAGTATTACCACCACCAGGTCCTATTTTAAACCAATTGGGCTTCATTCAGCAAGTGGCCCAACCCCATGTCTTATATACAGCTGGTTATGCACAAGGGTCAGCCCGCTATGCCGGTTATTCAGCAGGCCCAACCGATTTTCCTTCGAGTCAGCCCATAGCTCAGCCCAGAAATACGGGGGCCACGGTTCTCCCACCCCCTTATCACATGCTTTCAATATCACGACTCTTCAGAATCTTGCTAGTGGTGCTTGAAACATGGATACAGTTGCTAGTTCTCATCTTAATGATTCGGTTACTAATCTTAATGATGTTTTAATTCGTGTATTTATCCATCTGTCTTGGTTGGTGACGGGCATTCTATTCACATCACCAATATTGGTCATAGTATTTTGCCAACTCCCTTTAGGATCTCTTCACCTAAATAACGTTCTTATTACTTCTCATATTGTCAAAAACTTAATATATGTTCGCCAGTTTGTTCGTGATAATAATTTCACTATAGAATTTGACGCGTTTGGTTTTTTCGTTAAGGATTTCATGACTCGTCGGGTGCTACTCCGATGTGATAGCACGGGGGATCTTTACCCGGTCACAGCTCCATCTCCGATTCCTCATGCTTTCCTTGTCAGTAAGCATACATGGCACCAACGTTTTGGACATCCAGAAAGTGAAGTGCTACATCGCCTTGTTTTTCATAATTTTATTTCGTGTAATAAAGAGAGTCCTCCCATCCGTTGTCATGCTTGTCAGCTTGGCAAACACGTGGGGCTTCCGTTTTCTAGTTCTAATACTGTGGTTACTTTGTGTTTTGATATTATTCACTCGAATGTGTGGACTTCACCCATTCCGAGTCTTTCGGTTACAAATACCATGTCTTGTTTCTGATCATTATTCGTAATTTGTTTGGGTTTATCCTTTGCTTAATAAATCTGATGTTTTGTCTAAATTTATGTTGTTTCGTACATATGTTCACACTCAGTTTTAGTGTGAAATAAAGTCGTTTCAATGTGATCATGGTGGTGAGTTCGACAACCACAACTTACACAAACTTTTTGCCGAAAATGGCATTCAGTTTCGTTTCTCATGTCCAAAAACGTCCAAACAAAATGGTAAGTCTGAACGAATGGTTCGCACAATCAATAACCTCATTAGGATTTTACTTTTTCAAGCCAATCTTCCACCAACATTTTGGGTCAAATCACTTAATATGGCCATTCATTTACTAAATATTTTGCCTTCCACCGCGATTGCCAACGACATACCTTATACTCGTTTGTTTGTCAAACATCCGGACTATAGCCTTTTACGTACCTTTGGGTGCTTATATTATCCTCACCTATATCCTAATAACAAACTTGAACCTCGCGCCACACCCTCCATCCTTTTGGGTCACGCTTCGAATCATCGAGGGTATTGTTGCCGTGAATTAGCCACCAATAAAATAATTATCTCCCGACATGTTACCTTTGATGAAACCGTTTTCCATAAGGATCTATTAAACCTACCTCCGTGCCTAATTACAAGTTTTTGGATGACTCACCAGACATAAATCCTCCAACCATTCCCGTTGTCCCAACTATAATTGAACCAACCACACCACCTCATAATACCTTACCTTTTGATACCATTATGGACCATACCACAAATCTCTCTCCACCGGACCACTCCACCGCGGCCCAATCTGAACAGGCCCAAACTACATCGTAATCCGCCACTCAAACCCAACCTCACACGACCCAAAATGATACAGCCCCACCTCTTGCGACTAACTCTCAAACTAATACGGCCCACACTCAGGAAAATGTCACCGTAAACATTCACTCCCGCGACCTAAACTCCTAACCCGAACCCTGCCTCGGTTCATCGCATGGTTACACAATTTTGTGTCGGGACTAACCGTCCCACTCAGCGTCTCACTTTACATGTGTCTTCGGTTTCCCCTTCACCAAAATATTATCGTGATGCTATGCTATGCATGATGAATATAATGTACTTATTAAAAACAGAACTTAGGTTTTAGGACCTCGACCTACAGACACAAATATTGTTCGTTGTATGTGGCTTTTTCGCCATAAGTATTTGGCAGACGGTACTCTTAGTCGCTACAAGGCTCGTCTTGTTGTGAATGGTAGTACACAGTTAGAGGGGTGGATGTTGATGAGACCTTTAGTCCGACTGATAAATCAGGTACTATTTGGACTGTTATTAGTTTAGCTGCTTCTCGACACTGGCTGATTCATCAGCTTGATGTCAAGAATGCTTTCTTACATGGTGATTTATCTGAGACTGTTTATATGCATCACCTGATGGGTTTTTGAAGAATACTAGTAATCTTTGATATTATGCAAGAACTAGAGAGATAAGTGGGTTGAAAAGCTTCTTAAGAGAGAAACTAATATGGAATAGATGATAATAATATTATGTGTGTGAAATGAGAAATGAAACAACCAACCACTCTCTCCAAGGCATAGAGAGGGTATTGATTGCAGTTTAGATACACAATAAAATATAATATAAAATATTATTCAAAAGAGCAATTAAGAAAATTCCTTAAGGAAATTTCACTCTCAAAAATATATATAATATAATATATAATACGTATATTTAACTGGGTAAGATTGATCACCCGTGTCGTTTCCCCAACGACTAGTGAAACTGAAACCTCGTTTAAGCTTGGATTATGATTTGAATAAGCAAATAGATGATTTGATGATCTATTACTACTAAATAAAAAAAACAACAAGTAAATTTGAACAATTAAGAGCAATTAAACATTTAAAATGATTAACGGGTAGCAAATTTAACGCGACAATTAAGCAAGTAAACTAAATTTAACTCTTAAAAATGTAAACTGAATTTCTAAACCTAGGACAAAAGAAAATTTTAGGAAAAAGAAAAACATTTTTTTCTTTGATAATTTTTGAATTTATTAAGAATTAAAAACTAATTTAATCTAATTAAATCTTAAAAAATAGTAAATTAAGTACAAAAAATTTGGAAAAATGATTTTTAAACTTAGAAAAGTCTAAAATAACATAAAAACTCAGAAAACTATTTTTAACTATTTTAAAAATTAAAACCCTATTTTTAAAATTAAAAATTAAAGCTTAAAAATGAAAATTAAAATCTAAAAGTCGTGAAAATGATTTTACTGAATGTAAACCTAAAGCTATTTTTTATAAAACTAAAAACTGTTTTTTTGTATTTTTCTGAAACTTTTACCTATTTTTTATGTATTTTTGAAATTAAGAACGTAAGAAAAATGATTAAAATTAAAATACTTAATGGAAAAATACGAAAAATTCAGGAAAAATCCTATTAGCTATAAGGAAGAGGAGAAAAATAAAATTTAACTAACAACTAATCAAATAAGCTCTAAAATAAGCTCTATAAGCTACGGCTTATAAAATGAAAAGGAAATGAAAAAGGGTACTAGTATTAAATGGGGGAAAAGGATAGTGGATGAGCTATTGAAGCAAATGGTTAACACGTTGGGCATATAAGAGGGAGGTCGTGGGTTCGAGGGTGGTTAACCCCTTTTTGCAATTTTTTTTATTTTTGACTTTTTAACAAAACTGAATACTAGAACTTATAAAGGACACATTAATGAACAACTTTAATGAAGAAAGCATAAGCTGAAAATCGATATTAAGCTCAAAAAGAGCTTTTCAAAAAGCTGACCACAGAAAGTGTGGATTTGAGCTTAAAAATCCTAGTTGACACCTAAACTCTTGCACAAGCTTTAATTTAAGCTCAAATTCAAAAGTAAAAGATGTTCCTGAGAGCTTATGAAATGCTTAAGCTAAATGTGAAAAGAGAATTGAGCTAGAAGCACTGAAAGGCCACTAAAATTTATGATTAAAATGCTAAACTAAGAAAGGAAACTTAAAAGCACAAAATCAAGTTAAGCTATTAAGCTAAATAAGCTTTGACAGAAGTTCAGCTTATGCAGAGTAGTTAACCAACTATAAAGCTAGGATTCTTAATCCTAAAACCTATTCCTATAAGCTAGAATTTTAAACTTAGAAGCTAAAATTCTAATACTACTGTTTTTAGACTTTTTGAGTTTTTGCTACTTTTTAAGCTGAATTTTACCTAAGAAAATAAGCTAATCTATGAAAAGCAAAACTAAATCTATATTAACCTATATGAAAACTACTACCTACTTGAATTTAAAGGTTTAAAAGCTATTTAAACTAGCTTAAATGGCAAAGAGAAAACCAACAGTACTAACTGCTGTTAGTACTGCTGGTTTAAATGGCAAAGCCACAAAATCAATGTGCAGGTTACCTTGAAGGTAAAAACTGCACTTGACACACTCATATAGAGTGTTTAAACCCAAATACAGCACAATCTAAGCCTTGGAAGGCTTAGATCAAATTTTCACTAGCACAAAGAAAAAGTGAAAGTACCCTGGTGCTGAGATGACAGAATAAGCCATAACTTTTTATATCTTGAAAACTAAACTTTAAAAACTCTTATCCTAGTGATTATAAGTGAAATCAAAGCTGACTAAATTAAATTACACAAAATCCTTTGACTTTTAGAGGTCAAACAGTACTAATCCAAACACCCCTTAATTTTTATGACAGATTTAACAAAGCTTTGAAAATGAAACCTACTATATAAACCATTATACAAGATATCAATGAGTTTTTAACAAACTTAATTAACATGAATTCACAACCTAATAAGCCAAAATCTAAGATCTACTCTTATGCTATCTATTTTTTTGGTTTTTATGATTTTTAAGTAAAATAGATGACAAACTAAGTTCTAGAATGCTAAGGCTAAAAGCAGATAAAGAAACATGATTAATAAGCTCAAACTAACAATAGTAAGCACAAATAAGCAATTAGATAAGCTAAATTAAGCAAGATAAGCAATTAAACAAACTTAAGCTAGAAATCTTAAATCAAGAAAAGTAAATGAAGACTTACTAAAAACTTCAGCTAAACAAAAGCTTGTGCTCAAACGAGCTTATCAACAGCTTTGGCTTATCCTAGGATAAGCCAGTAAAGTCCTTGTGAGCCCTTCCATGACTGGCTCACCTTCCAATAGCTTAATAAGTCCAAATACAAGGTAATTTAGCTGAATTTTAATAATTTGAGTAGATTAATAGACTAATTGAGCTCAATCACTAGCTTAGAGACTAGTGAGAGCTTTTAAAGAAGACTTATCTAACAGTACATAAGAATTGTGAGCTTATATGGAGCTTTAGCTTATTTATGAAGAAAAAGTGAGAGCTTATTTGAGTAGACAAAAGAGATTGAGACAGATTTAATTAAAAGTAAAACTGATTCATTAAACTAAAACTTTCATTACATTACTTGAAAAGAGATTACAAAAGTTGAAAGAAATTACATAAGCTATAATTGAAAATTAAGCTAAAACTAAAAGCTACTCCTAGATACCGTATGTGTGTGAGGTGAGGGCCTATTTATAGCCTTCAGCTGAACATTCTAGGCCTTTGGTTGCATCATAAATCTCTGCCATTCATTTCCCAATCATTGAGGCATTGTAAGGCCGATGGATCATTTCTTGGATTCTTCATATCATCATGGGATGCCAAGCTGCAATCCGTGGTTTAAGCACGTTGTGCTTGAATCTCTCTGAGTAACTTTGAGTGCAAAACCCACGTACCTTCGTGGCGGTTGTCTCCTCGTCATACGTGTCCTTAGGGGCGCGGGGTGGAGTGAGTGGGGTGGTAAGGTATGAAATCGGGCCGGAGAGAAGAGAAGGAGCGTGGGAGGTTGATGGGACGCTATTCTATATGTTGAGTGTAGTTGATGAAGAACTTTGGGGCGTGCAGCTTTCCTTTGTGGAGTGATTGCCTGAGAACGCTTTCTCTGAGAATTGCTAGCGTGTAGGCGGTGGTTGGACGTGTGGGGACCACTCCTAGTACTTGATAACTCAGTAAAAGCTGGAGACGATGATGAACAGTAAACGTGATTTGGCGCCCATTTTTTGACAGTTAAAACTGTTAGATCTTTGGTGAAATTGCAATTCTAGCCCCGATCATTCTTTTCTCCTTTTCTAGTTTAAAACGAGTTCAGGAATTGCAAAACTGGCCCTTGTGGTTTAGTATAAGGGTAAATGGGCTAGGGGGTTGGGCTTAGATCCGGTGTGGCCCAATTAGGCTTAGGGACCATTTATGTAAATTTTTGAAACTTAAGGGACTGAAATGAAATATTTTGGGTTTTGTCCTTTTGTGGGTTGACTTATGTTGACCAAGATTGACTGGAGGATTGACTTTTTCTGGCTTTGCTTTTGTTCACTCTTCCGTTCTCGTGTTCGTGCTTGCTTGTTTTTGATGGTTTTCTTGTGATTTCTGATATATCCGTTCCTACACACACAAAACACAAATACAAGCACATTTTTGCTATTTTTGGTCTGTTTTGGGCCATTTAGGGTCATTTTAGGTATTAAAGGATATGTGTATTTTACACCTATCAAAATTCCCCAAACTAAACGATTGCGTGTCCTCACGCAATATCACATGCCTTATAACCAAATACCTCGAAACTTCCCAAAACTAAACCTTTGAAAAGTAGCAAAGATTTTTGTTGAGAGAGCTAAGAGATCACAAGTTATAAAACACCCGATTTCCCATTTTCAAAGATTTTCTTTTATATTTTCTTGATAACTACCAACACAACTTAATTGTGTTGACATAAAGTAGTGTTATCATTACCTCATTGGTACTTTGAAGGATCATAGAATTAAAAAGCACAATTAAGTGTCTAAAAGATAACTTCATCATCCCCGATTTTTCACTTTTCCCATGCTAAGCTTAAAAATAAGATCACTGCTAATTACGAACTAAGATGCTAAGACTACTTATAATTACAAACTTTTTAGAAAACCAAAGTATAAACTTGAACTAAAATTCTTATTTACCAACGATATCGATAAAGTTTTTTCTCTGAATATGTTGATTAGACTTTTAAGAGTAAAACTCTAATTTGTAAAAATTAAAGAGAACACATATAATTAATCATTTTAAGAACTCCGGAGAAGAAAAACCACAAGTTATTCTTATAAGCCTTTAAGTTTTCCAAATAAACTTTGTTTAGCATCCTAACTCGTAATCAACACTATCATTTCTTATTCTTTGCAATTTAAAATCTCTAATAAAGAAATTCGCAAATACTTAGCCTATATAAAATCCAACTCGGCATATGTAAAATCTACTTGAGATTAGCACAAGTCTTCATTTACTAACGATTTCAAGTTTAACATGTTTAAAGTCTACATGAGACTAGCATAAACTATCATCGTTGGCCTTTGCTTCAACCCATTTGGAAAGATAATCGACGGCTACTAGAATATATTTGTTTCCTCTAGACGACAGAAAAGGTCCCATGAAGTCAATGCCCTAAACATCAAAAATTTCACAAACTTGGATTGCATTTTGTGGCATCTCATCCCTTTGTGTAATCTTTCCTTGTCTTTGACATGAATCACAATTTTTGACAAATTCGAAAGCATCCTTATAAATGGTAGGCCAATAAAAACCGGCATCAAAAACCTTCTTGGCGGTAAAGTTGGCACCGTAGTGTCCCCCGGTGGGTCAACTGTGACAAGCTTCAAGAATTTTGAGAGCTTCTTTGCCATTTACACACCTTCGGATTATTTGATCCGCACAAGTCTTGAAAAGAAAAGGATCATCCCAGAAGAAATGTTTTACATCTTTAAAGAACTTGTTTTTCTCTTGAGTCGACATTCCTTTTTAATGAATTTCCCCGCGTGGTAGTTAGCAAAGTCGACGAACCACGGGGTACTTTGGTCTTTAGAAGTTAACACATTTAAAGTCTCTAAAGGAAAGGTCTCTTTAATCTCTTTTGGATCAAAAATATTTTCATACGGATTTTCAAGACGAGAGAGGTGATCGGCTGCATAGTTTTCAGCTCCCTTGGTATTAATTACTGAAAAATCGAATTCTTAAAGAAGTAAGACCCATCTAAGCAATCTTGCTTTGGCGTATTTCTTGTTGAAGAGGTATTTTAAAGCGGAGTGGTCCGTGTAAACAACACTTTTCTTCATGATAAGATATGATCGAAACTTCTCAAAAGCGTAAACAACTGCAAGCATCTCTTTTTTCGTTGTTGTATAATTCGTTTCTGCTTTGGTCATCGTCTTACTTGCGTAATGAATTGGTCAAAAATGCTTCTCAATCCTTTGCCCTAGAACCGCACCTATTGCATAATCACTTGCATCACACATGATTTCAAAAGGTTGGTCCCAATTTAGAGCAATGAGAATTGGAGCTTCGGTTAACTTCTTTTTCAATGTTTGAAAGGCTAAAATGCAATCTTCCGAGAAAATGAAAGGAGTGTTCTTCTCTAAGAGATGGGTCATGGGTCGAGAGATTTTGGAAAAGTCTTTGATAAATCTTTAATAGAATCTAGCATGCCCGAGAAAACTTCAAATTCCCTTAACGGTGGTTGGGTGAGGAAGCTTTAAAATTACATCAACTTTGGCCTTATCGACTTCAATTCCTTTTCTAGAGATCTTATGTCCTAAAACAATGCCTTCTTTAACCATGAAATGACTCTTTTCCCAATTTAATGCTAATTTGGTGTCTTCACATCTTTTGAGCATTTTGTCCAAATTGGCAAGACATGAGAAAAAAGAATCTCTAAAAACTGAAAAATCGTCCATAAAAACTTCCATCGTTTTTACTATCATGTCGTGAAAAATGGCCATCATACATCGTTGAAAAGTTCTGGGTGCATTGCACAAACCGAATGGCATACGACGGTACGCGAAAGTTTCGTATGGGCACGTGAAAGTAGTTTTCTCTTGATCTTTAGGGTCAATTGGGATTTGAAAATACCCCCAAAAACCATCTAAAAAACAATAAAATTCATTGCCGGCTAACCGTTCTAGCATTTGGTCCATGAATGATAACGGAAAATGCTCTTTACAAGTTGCTTCGTTTAACTTTTAATAGTCGATGCAAACTCTCCATCCCGTGACTAATCTTGTAGGCACCAACTCATTTTCTTCATTCTTGATAACGGTCATACCACCTTTTTTAGGAACACAATGGACTGAACTAACCCATGGACTATCTGATATCGGATAAATCAATCCTGCGTCAAGAAGTTTTTCTACTTTTTTTTTGATGACGTCGTGGATTTTAGGATTAACCCTCCTTTGATGTTGGACTGAAGGTTCGTAATCATCTTCTAAAAGGATTTTGTGAGAGCAAAACTCTGGATCTATGCCTCGGATATCAGAAAGTTTCCAAGCAATTGCTTGTTTTCGGTTTTTGAGAACGTTAACGAGAGAGGTCTTTTCATCTTGGCTCAAATCTTTTGAAATTATGACTGGAAGCTTGTTATTTTCCTCTAAAAAAGCATTCTCGAGATGCAGAGGTAACTCTTTAAGTTCGACTTCGGGAAGTTCATCTTTTGGTTCATAAGAAGTAGCATATTCGATTGAAGACTTCTTTGGTTCAACTATTTTAAGATCTCTTCGATTTTCCGACCTTGGTTTGGTTGAGGAGGTAATGGATCACTATTGAGAAGTGCTTCAAGAATGAGAATATCACCCTCGGGATCATAGTACGTAGCATTAATTTTCGTTGAAATTTGCTCGTCATCGATTGCTATGAAAGCATCGGTTTCTTCAAAAAGGAGAAAATCACTTTCCTCAAAAGGAGTGAGTGTCGGAGAAGAATTTGAAATAATCGGATCATATCCGGGAGACGGATTGTTATAAGCAACTGAGTCGGAAAAATCTAAGACTTCTTGTGAGTACTCTTCACACGTGACATCAATAAGATCAACTTTCTTCAATGATTCGAGATTGTTGTATGAAATGGAAGGTGCATCACCACATTTAAGGGTTAAAGATTGATCATCATTCCTAAGAGTAATCTCTCCTTCATAAACATCGATTAAAGCATGAGCCGTCCTAAGAAAGGGTCGCCCGAGTATCAACGGTACTCGAGGATCGGCTATAAAATCAAGCACAACAAAGTCGGCGGGAAAGTAAAATTTTCCTACTTTGATAAAAACATTTTCGGCTACACCGGTTGGTTTGGAAATTGTACGGTCGGCTAATTCTAATACCATTTTTGTTTCAGTTAGGCCCGGGAGTTGAAGCTTTTTCCAAATGGATAAAGGCATGAGATTGATACTAGCACCTAAATCGGCAAGGGCTAAGTAACTATCGAACTCCGAAAAATCACATGGAATGAGAAATCGACCGGGGTCACCTAGCTTTTCCGGAAGCTTTTTTAGGACAACCGCACTACAATTTTCATTTAAAGGCGTTTTGGTCAATTCGATCAACTTGTCTTTGTTATTTAACATCTTTTTAAACATCGATGCAAACTTTGGCATATGGATGAGAGCATCCGCAAAACTAATCTCAAAATGAAGGTTTCGAAAGATTTCCATAAACTTTGAAGAAAGAATGTCATCTTTTTCCACAATCTTTGTGTTTGTTGAGTCCTCGAACGGGTAAGGCAAATTAAAGGTTTGGCATTGTTAGCAACGAAAGAAGTTCTTTGATTGGGTTTCTTTGTCTTTGGTTTGTTCTTGGACCAATGAGGAGGTTGGATGTCTTCGGTGCTCGGTAGCTCCGTATCCTTTGCGCCTCACTTTCCTTTTCCACCACCGCGGTGAATTGAGGTCCACGTAGAAACACCACTACATCCGTCATTGCCTGTGGCTTCATTTCTTGGATTTGGAATGGTATTGCTGTAACGTACTTGAACTTGAAGCTTGGTTGGTGTGATAGCTTGCATGAAACTAAGCATCATCTCTGAAAATCATCTGCTTCTTTTGAAATCATTTAAACTCTTTGAAAATCATTTTGGTTCCTTTGAAAATTATCCAACTTCATTTGCAAGTTATTCATGTTAGCATCATTAGCTTTAGCATAACTTTCAAAATCCGTTTTAGACACTCCTTGAATTTGTGAAACAGGAGGTAAAGCTTGATTAACCAAAGGTTGATTTGTTGGTGGTTGGTATGGTGGGGTTTGGTAAACTTGATTTTGATTGTTTTGACGGTTTTGATTAAAGCTTGTTCCACGGTTTTGATTGAAATTAGAATTGGTTCCTTGGTAACGGTTTTGGTTGGTTTGGATATTCGGTTGATTGAAACCTGGTGGTTTCATTTGACTTGCCAAATTGGAAGGTTGGTTTCTTTGAAGAAAATTGCCAACGGCTGCGGTTTGTTGAAATTGTTGGATGTTGTCATGAAAAACGGGAAAATCGTTTCCACCTCGTGTTAACGGACAATGGTTAAAATGGTGATTCGATCCACATGTAACACATACTTCCTCAACCGCTTTGATGGGTGCGGGAGTAGTAACAACTAAAGCTTTCATTTCATTCATCATTTGTTTCATCTTAATAGTCATCTTATCCTCAAGAGAAGCGGCTATTTGTTGCATATCGAAAGAATTATTAGAAGGTGAAGAATTAGAAAGAGGAGCATCCGTACTCACTCTTGAATCATTAGCACGACTTCTTGAGTAACGAACTTTTGACTTGCTTTCAATAATCGCTAATCCTTCTTGAGGCATCTTGTCTAAAAAATTGCCACCCGCGGTGGAATCTATGCATCTTGATCGGTGGAATTCAAAGGAATTGTAACAAGAATCGAGTTAGGTGTAGTTTCCGAGAAGCCATGGTGAGGACATTGACAAGGAAGTCCTTTAAAACTCCCATCTTAATTGAAAGGTTTCCGTTTGGGTTTCTTGAAAAAAAGTACAGATCTCATTCCGATAGTAAGTGGTTTTTTGAAAGGTGGGAAGAATGATTTATGAATTTTGCAACAAAGGTCGTCCATGTGAGAATTGATCTAGGAGGTTTCTTGTCTAACCAATCTCGGGCTTCACCGTCTAGAGAAAAAGGAAAAAGCAAAAGCTTTATCGAAGTGTTCGGAACTTCGGGATGTCTAAACGTTGAAGTAACCTTGTTGAAAAATCGAAGGTGATTGTGAGGGTCTTGTCTACCCGTGAACTATTGTGCTTTGCACAAGGTAGAACAGTTTTTTGTACAGAACTTACAGAACCAAATATAAACCGTTAGATCATTTAATTGATGGGTGAGATTAGTTGTGCCATTAATGTAATTAATAAAAAGATAAGGATAATCATTGAAAATCTAAAAGGGTAATTATGGGATTCTACTTTTCAAAAAAATATGGGATTCTAAATCAAAATTAATCTACATAAAAATAGGGCAGTTTTTCCGCTCCACTTATTAGGTTAAAATGCTATTATTCCTTTCTTCCCTTTAAACTGCCGTCTCATCCAAGAACCACAACCATCTTTCATTTTTGTAATGATCATCAGTAAGTTTCCTTTATTTGTTTTTTATGTTATCCATATAAAACATAAATAATTATATAAACTACAAGTGGTTTTTGCTTATTTTAGTTTTATTACATTATTAAAGGTTCGATTCAGATTCAAATCCGGAAACAATGTGGTGGTTGTGCTAAAGGAGGACGATGACGATGCATCGTCGATGTTTCGTAGCTTGTTATTTATCATCTATCACCGATTTTGTTTTTTGGTATCGAATCCCGCTTTTGATTTACATTTCGATGTTTTTCCCAGATTCGTTTACAACCTTTTTTGGTACCAGTGTTCATCTTTTCACATAAGTTGGTTTTTTAATTAATATAGTATATGGGGTTGAAAGATGTTGACATACACATTGCACCTTTGCCACTAATCTTTCTCTTGAAACTCTTGCTGCCGCTAGACAACGGCGCCAAAAACTGATTGCTAGTTTTAATACACTATAAAATATATATACTAATATAACCTTAAGAGCAATTAAGAAAATTCCCTAAGGAAAATTCACTCTCAAAAATATATATATAATATAATATATAATACGTATATTAAACCGGGTAAGAATGATCACCCGGGTCGTTTCCCCAACGACTAGTGAAATTGAAACCACGTTTTAGTTCGGATTATGATTTGAATGAAGCAAAGATATTTTTGATAAGCTATCACTACTAAATAAAAAGCAACAATTAAAATTGAACAATTAAAAACAATTAAGCACTTAAAAAGGAAAAACGAGAAACAAATAAAACGTGACAAATAAGCAAGTCAATCAAAAATAAGTCCTAAAAATGCAATCTAAATTCCTAAACCTAAATTAAGATAAAAGAAATTTTTAAGAAAAAGAAAGATATTTTTTTGATTATTTTTGAATTTTTTTATTAATTAAAAAGTATTTAACTCTAATTAAATCTTAGAAAATAAAAAAATAGAAAATAAATTGAATTTATATTTTTCATAGATAAAACAAAGAAAAGGAAAATTTTAGAAAAAAGAATTACTATTTTTGGCTTTTTAGATTTAAAGATATGATTTTTCTAAGATTCAAACTAATTAAAAACTTTAAAAATAATAAGACTATTAAAAATAAAATCCTAAATTTTTTATAAAAATTACACTAGATAAAGAAAATGTGCAGAAAATTTAGAAAATTA
>BQNB010035527.1:27802-50796 GCA_026074375.1 Tanacetum coccineum
ACTTGAATATACCTTATAAAACTTAATGTGCAAAATTAATAAGTTGTGTAAAACATGAGGGGCCAAATATGTCTAAGATGAAATTCGTTTTTTCACACCATCAAACCCCACCAGAACCTGTCACTGTTTACACAATCCACTCACACACTCAAACACACACTCGAACAACTTTACACTCAAATCACTTACAACAAGTTTTTACTCCGATTCATCTCTAAGGTATATCCTCAATAGTGTTCATCATCACCTAATCAACTGGAAATCTCAAATGAATTACTAGTTTTTGCCGTTTTTGATCAAAAAGTGCCCTAATTATGATATTAGGGTTCTTAAATCTAAAAGTGGTTAAATCTTAAAAAATCAACTCAAATCCCTAAAAGAATTGTGGGTTTTCGTCATTATTGATCATAACAGCCCTAATTACAAAATTAGGGTTCGTCAAATCAAACAATGGTGAAAACGTGTAATTATTAGAGGGCTTTTGTAGTTTTAGGAATAATATATGTTTAGGATAGCATAGCTTGATCATTTGTGGTATTTTAAATGTGTTCTTGCTAGTTTTGTGTTCGAAAATATTGTGTAAAATGCGAAATAATAAAACAACTTGATATGTTTGAGTATAAGATCGTTATGACTTAATGAATATGCTAGTTAAGAGTTAAAAAGTCGATAGGGCACAAAGGTTAGACATCGATCAAAATATAAAACATATGAATCGATCGAATGATTGGCTGTGTTGATCGAACATGTGTTGTGATGAAAATGATCGAACGAGAAACTTTTTAAAAGGGGATCGAACGAGTGTTGTTTTGAAATGATCGAACGAGTGTTGTTTTGAAATGATCGAACGAGTGTTGTTTTGATCGAACGAGTGTTTATATGTGTTGATCGAACGAGTGATTTTTAAAAGGGATCGAACGAGTGTTTATTAGAAAGGATCGAACGAGTAACTCTGAGCAAGGATCGAACAAGGGAATCATGTGAGGATCGAACGAGTGACGAATAGTGTTGATCGAACGAGTGCTAAGTAATGAGGACCGAACGAGCGATTGACATTATGGATCGAACTAGTGACGATTATTATGGATCGAACGAGTGATTCTTATTGTTGACCGAACGAGTGACCATTAATAGGATCGAACAAGTGCCTATTCGCATGAATCGAACGAGCCTGTATGTGTCTGGATCGAACGAGTGTCTGTGGTTTTTTCCTTTTGAGGACCGAACGAGTAGAATTATCAACACTTGACCAATTTTTGACATAACACACTTAAGATCAAATTTTTTTTCTAACTAAGATTAAAATTCAACAAATCTCTTAGGTTAAAATAGACAGTAAAAGCTTGACAAAACCAAGGTTAACTATATTCGACTTAATTGTTAGGATAGGTGCCTTTGTCTTACACGCTATGTGTCTATCTAAGTAGATTGATCTTCAAAAGTGCTAAAAGTCATAAAGGTTCTCATGAATGAATGATTGTGTTTTCTTATAAACTGTACTCACTCTTTCTTAAACAGACTCATGGCACTCTCAATAGCGGATCAGATTGCTTTGGATGATGCATTGGTGGCTCCTGCTGACCGGCTTAAGATTGGAAAATGTAATCTCCGCTTAAGTTCGGATGTCACATCAAAGGAAGCAACTCTTCAAGTGGTCTATGATGTGCTAAAGCTCACTCCGTTCTACAAGGCTTTCCAAGTTACTGCTGATGCTCCAGAGATCTATATGCAGGAATTCTGGGCTTCTGCTTATGTTCACAATCGATCGGTCCGATTCAAGATGAATAACAAGAAGCACATCATCGGTCTTGAGCAATTCAGGGGCACATTCTTCAAATTTGCCCTAGGAGCGGAAATATGAAGTTTGTAGTCCACCACTGAGAAGGAGATCCTCATCTTTCTAGCTAGTCTTGGACACTCTGGAGATATAAGGAAGCTCACTGACGTGAATGTCAATAAACTGCATCAACCCTGGAGATCATTTGCTGCTGTAATCAACAAATGTCTCTGCGGAACTCCATCATATGACAGTCTCCGTCTCTCTCAAGCTCAAATCTTGTGGGGTATGTACAACAAGAAGAACGTTGATTATGCATATCTTCTGTGGGAGGACTTCATTTTCAAGATTGAGAACAAAAGTACGAAGAAGGGCAGTGCGATGTACTATCCTCGGTTCACCAAGTTAGTCGTCAACTATGTCATGGAAAAAGATCCTTCAATTCCTAGAAGAAACAAGGTCAATTGGCACTATGCCAGAGATGACCCAATGTTCACTACAATTAATGTCATCTCAAGGAATGAAGCGACTCAGTTGTACGGGGCTATCTTGCCAGTGGCATTAACCAACGAGGACATCCGCAACTCTGAATCCTACAAAGAGTATTATGCTATGGCTTCAGGAACAATTCCTCCTAAGACAAAAGGAAGCAAGAAGAAAGCTAATACAGATGCAATCCCTAAACGGAAGCCTCCCACTGCCCCCAAGGAAAAGAAGTCTGGAACAGGAAAACAAAAGACGACAGAGCTGGAGAATATCCCTGAGGCAGATTTGACAGAGGCTGAGCAACTCAAAATAGTTATAAAAAGAAGCCGTCAAGAAACTCATAGCTCTCAAGCTAGTGGTTCTGGAGCAGATGAAGGAACTGGTGTTACACCAGGGGTTCCCGATGCTCCTGATTATGACTCAGAGGATGATATATCTTGGAAATCAAGCGACGATGATCAAGATGATGAGCAAGATCAAGATGATGACGATGCAGAGAAACATGACGTTCATGAGACTACCCAGGAACAAGAAGATGATGACGACCATGATGATGATGAGAATGATCAAGAAGATGATGATGCAAATGACGATGATAAGAAAGCTGACAATGATGATGATGAAGAATTGACTGAATCAGAAAATGATGGTGATGATTTTGTACATCCAAAGCTCACGACTCATGATGATGAGATAATACATGAAGAGGATTCTGATGAAGATAATGCTAGTATTTCATCATCAGATGATGAAGATAGTGACGATGAAGATGAAGGAACAAATGTTGACGGAGCAAAGACGCAAGAAGAGGCTACAGATACAGAGGATCAAGGAAATGAAGAAGTCAAAGATACCAATACCGATCTTGATGAAAGAGATAAAGTAATGACAGATGTTGAAGACACTCATGTGACCCTAACTCCGGTTAATCCTGATGGTCAACAACAGAGTTCGTCTGTATCTTCTGGATTCGTCTCCAACATGCTGAATCCAAACCAAGATACTGGTGTTGATGATATTTTTCGACAACATACTGAAGCCACTTCTCTCATTGATACTTCTGTTACAGCCATCATGGAGCCATCCTTCACTGCACAGATCAATCGCCCTCCAACACCACATCCTATCATCATTCAACCACAACAACAACCAATTTTGACACCGGCAA
Source organism: Tanacetum coccineum (assembly GCA_026074375.1). NCBI lineage: Eukaryota > Viridiplantae > Streptophyta > Magnoliopsida > Asterales > Asteraceae > Tanacetum > Tanacetum coccineum. Next base: position 31,234 of record BQNB010035527.1, read on the forward strand.
CTACTACAAGCTCTTCGCTACAAAATCTGCCTAACTTTGCCTCGTTGTTCGGCTTTGATCATAGACTGAAAGCACTAGAAGACAACTTCTCCGAATTCAGGCAAACTAATCAATATGCTGAAGCGCTCTCCTCTATTCCTAGCACCGTTGATCAGTATCTAGCGCATAAAATGCAGGATGCAGTGGACGTTGCAGTCCAATTGAAGTATGACAGAATTCGAGAAGAGACTACTACTGCAAACCAACAATTCCTTGACTCAATTGATGGCGGAATGAAGAAAATCATCAAGAAACAAGTCAAAAAGGAAGTCTCCAAAATTATTCCAAAAGTCGAGAAGTTAGTAACCGATCAACTCGAGTCTGAAGTTCTGGTGAGATCATCAAAGGAAGCCAATACATCTCATGCTGTAGCTGCAAATCTTTCAGAATTAGAGCTGAAAAAGATATTAATTGACAAGATGGAAGCCAACAACTCTATCAACAGGTCAGACATTCAGAGACAGCTATACAAGGCATTAGTTGAGGCGTATGAAGCCGACCAAATCTTGTTAGATACATATGGCGATACAGTCACAATTAAAAGACCTAGAGATGGGGCAGATGATGATGAAGAACCCTCCGCTGGAACAGACCGGGGGTCCAAAAGAAGACGGTCAGGAAAGGAACCCGCTTCTACCAGTGCTCCAAGTGAAACGACTACCAAGACAGCAGGAAAGACTACCAGTACAGGATCTAAGACTCACAAGAAATCTGCTAGCCAATCTGCACCAGTAGGGGAAGCTATGCACTCTACAGATATCTTTAAAGGTCCTGCAGACCAGGAGTTCGAAACAGGTGTCCAAGATGAACAAGCCGAAGAAGAGGTTCAACATCTTCCTGACTGGTTTCAAAAACCTACGAGACTACCTTCTCCTGATCATGCATGGAATACGTCTGTTCCTGCTGTTCATGAAACTGTCCAACCTTGGTTAAGCAGTCTGGCACAACAAGACCCTCGAGAGTCGTTCGATGAACTAACCGATTCTACATTTGACTTCTCCGCTTTTGTGCTAAACCGGCTAAATGTTCAAACTCTAACACCTGAATTGCTAGCTGGTCCAACATTTGAGCTGATGAAAGGCACTTGCAAGAGTTTGACTGAACTGGAATATTTTTGTGAGGAGGTCTACAAAGCCACAACCGAGAAGTTAGACTGGATCAACCTGAAGGACGATCAATATCCCATGAACTGCGACAGCCACTCCGTTAGTTTCCAAATTCTCAAGTCGTGTGTATACATTTCATCACTTCATCAATAACGACCTAGAATATCTACGTGGTGGTGTGTCAAGCCGAAAGTACTCTACTTCAGTAACGAAGACTAAGGCTGCAGATTACGGACATATCAAATGGATAGAAGACTTAGTGCCTAACTCGATGTGGAGTCAAACGATCGTCAAATACGACAAATTCGCCCTCTGGGGAATCTCGCATTGGGGCAAAAAGCGAAGACAGTTCTATGCATTTGCAACCTTAGGTGAATCCACTCTGACGTCAATCAAAAGACGATAATTGCTGTCACAAAGGATGAAATTGTCGAATGCATGATTATAAGCATCTTGACTGTATTACAGGACGACGGGATGATGATAGTTTCTCTACAATTTCAAAGAAGGCGACTTCCACGGACTAAGGATCCAAGACATTGAAGATATGCTGCTTCTTCTTGTGTAAGGAAAAGTGACTAATCTAAGTGTTGAAGAACGTATTGCATTTAATGTCTCCTTACGAATGTCTACCACGAGAGTTGTCATCTACGACGTGTGGAAGATCTTCAACTGGGTGTTGAAAGTTATCAGAAGAAACTTAACCTCACCAAGCCCGACACGTACAGATCAAATCTGAGAAGACAAGACGCTTATACTCCATACTCCGATCCAAGAGGATTCATCTACGAGAATAAAGACAAGAAGAACAGATTGATGCGCATTGACGAACTACACAAGTTCAGCGATGGTACTCTAGATGACGTTCGGACTGCTCTAAATGATCGCCTCAAGGGAATAAGAATGGAGTACTTGCCACAGACTTTTTGGAACCAACGCGACAAAGCAAACGCGAGAGCTATGATCCAGGCGATTGACAAGAGGCTAAAGACAAGGAGAATAATGAGGAGCTTGGAGAGATTTGTCGGTGGACGACCATACGGGGATGACCTACGGCTTCTACAAAGGACCATATGATTTATCATATGTTGTTCTCATCCTAAAAAGGTCAATCCTCGTAAATACACTTATCTTGTGAATATGTACATTATTAGTGTAGACTTATTGGTGAATTATAAGATGTGCTCGAGTACAAATTTTTTCAAGAATTTCTCAGTAAATTCAAACTTTCAAATAATTGTACTCGGCATCATCTTATAAACCCTCAAAAGTTGAGGGGGAGCAATAAAATGTTCCAATCTGCTAATCATATCTCATTTTGTCCCCGAACGGTTAATCAATTGATATCCAAAATATCAAGGGATTAACATTTTGGATAAGGGGAGAAAATGTGATTAACCGGACTTAATAAATACTGACAGAAGTGATCAAATAAAATGGACTCAAGGCACTCCATACCTAGCATGTACTACGATTACGATGCACATGTTAAGGGGGAGCTTTTAGTGATAATGAAAAACTTTCAAAGTGTAAATATTTTGATATTTATATCAAACACTTTGATTGAAATTTTCAATGTTTTTGGAAGGATTGTGATGAAATACCCAAAAGACTGACCATGTTCTTAAATTTATGAAGTTATAAGGCGGTTAGGCTTGTTTCAAATCCCATGATCCAGCCAGAACCGGAGGGATCTACCCAGGGATATCTACTAGTTAGTGTAGAAGTCCTTAGGTATGATTAAAAAGGAGAAAAAGTGAGAATAGGGAATAATGCCGACTGAGATGGAGCTAACACTGGAACAAACCCAACAAGGTGTTAGTTATGAAGTCTCGGTATGCATTGAAGGGGTTGAAGAATGAAAAAGAAAAGTAAGGATAAAGGGTGAAAATAAAGAAGCCCTCCATACACTTAGGCAGAAACCGGGTCAATACATATGCTGTCAGAAACACTCAGGTGTTGTCTGACATTGAAGACAGTCATGGACCCAGTGACGCTATGCACAACCCCCTCCCAGCTACTCAAAGTCAGAAAGACTTTGTTTCAAAACTCACGGAGATACACTCATTTCTATTGACTTTCTCACTCCGAGTTAGTTGATATTGAAAAGGTGGCACTTAGCTCCAGCCTCCGATCACTAAAATCAAAGTGCACTATTGAGTCTAGAGCCAAAAGAGATCATCCATAAATCTCATTAGGACACTTGTCAAATTATTCTTGCTAATCACACATGTGAATTACAAGATACATCTACACAAGAGTCCCTTGCACCACCCCCGCCTTCGCATTATCCTTGTGATTTTGCCAGAACATCAGAGTGAATTTATTCACAATGAAGATGGAAATCCTGCTTGAGTCAACATCAACAACATCAAACAAGCTCATGGTAGGTAACTTGTGCGATTCTTTATGAATCAAACTTGTGACAACTGGAAAGAAACGATGGTGCGATTCTATAAGAATCAAACTTGTTCCAGGAAATGGATCAACGGTTGTTAATGAATTTTTGAAATGATAAACACTCTCGGTGTGTCACAAAAACAATTTTGTAAGTGATACACCGATTGATTTTCAAATCAATTTTCTATATCAATCGGTGAGATAGTAACTCACTGGTTCACTCTTATCGTGCTGTCTGCTTTGAGACGTTCCGATAATGAGAACATGCTGAGTACGATGAATCTAATACTTATGTGTTAGAAAGATTCAATACTTCAGCTGGAAATCCTGTCAAGAAGATTCTTCTTAAATTGAATCTATCTGATCACAGGTCGATCCTCACGGATCTGAAGGTTACTCCAACCAAACCTGGGCGAATGACAAAGCCATATTCGTCCCCCTGCTTTATTGCTAACTGTTTTATGCAGGCTATGTAAAATGGTGGTGGAGGTTCCTGATTCCAGCTGGCTCACAAGATCCATAACCACATGCTCATACCCGACCGACAAACATAAAGTCATCATGAAAGCTCAAGTACATGTTTCAAGACTTCCGCTACTCTGATACCACACATCTTTCTAGAAGTGTCAAAGTGTTAAAGTTAAAGAATTTCAAGAAAGATGCAACATTAAAGCTTTTCAAGAATGGTATGAGCATGTCGGTCCAGAAGTCGCAAGTCCACAAGGTGGCAAAGTTACAAGTTGGCGTAGAGATTATGCTTGGTTGATGATCTCAAGATGCTCAAGATCACTATGTTAAATACAAGTTCAAGGAACAAGCTCAAACCAAGAAGTCAATGATCACTACAACATATTCACAAGAGAAAGACAAGAATACGAGCTAAAGACTAAGGATAAAGCATAGTATGCTAGGTTTAAAGTTTGTAAATTGGAGTGACCTCCCTTAGGGGGAGATTGTTGGAAACACGAAAAGTGTCGGTCACTTCCAAAGTTGTAACAAGTCTTAGCTCGTAGTTAGTATAAAGATTAGATTAGTAATCTAATCCGGCCCAAGGCCCATGGGTGGCCCAACTTTAGCCCATGGGCCGGCCAAGGTAGTATTTATACACCCTCTCCTTGTCTTGGAGAGGGTTGGTTGTTCATTTTTGTTATTTCATTCCATACATTCCATAATACACATATCATCCATTCCATCCAAGTTTCTCTAACAATCCAACCCACATCTCACTCATTGTTCTTGGTTGATTCATTAGATTACTAGTATTCTTCATAAAATATTAAACCAAACGCCCCTTTATTTTATATCTTTCATCAAATGTATCAATATATATATGAATTGTATATCTTGATGACTTATACGAGTTTGTTGAGTGTTTATACAAGTGACAAAACTATAGTGATGGTCATTTTGACTCTAAAAATTAATCCTAAGAAACGAGCTAAACACTCCTTTATTTTTATAGAATTTTACTTATTGATTTGAAAAATATGTATGTATGTTTTGAGGATTAATAATTGATTATTTTTATCATGCTTTGGCATTAATCAACAATGTGTAAGTTTAAAAATGCATATATGCAAAAATTCGGTTATATGTTCATGAGCATACATGTTCTTAAAAATTTGACTCAATAAATGTTTTGATTCAATTCTATCAAGGTTGTAGTGTTCCTATGACTACGAGTATCATTGTAGTTATGGAAATTCTAGACCAAACTAAGAATTATAAAAATAATTAAAAACACCTAATTTTGATTAGAAACAAAATTAGATGAAATCAAACAAAAGATGGTTGAAAAACTTACAATAGATGTTGTTGATAGACTTGTTACTAATTGCCCCTTGCAAATTTTGGTTGCTTTGGTGATTTGAGGTTTGATTTTAAAGGTTTTGGTGGTGGGGTTTTCGTTTACAGCGGGTGGGAGAAAGAGGGAAGAAAAAAAATGATGCTTGGTATACAATTTCGACTGTAAAGGGGTGTTTGTTTTCACAGATAGGCGGTCCCCTTAATTAATTAAGGGGGCCGCCCTTTTTACACGGCCGGTCCCCTTAATTTTAAGGGGGCCGCCACCTGAAAAAAAAATTCTTCGAATTTTGGCCAGTTTTGTGAGAATGAATATTGACAATTTTTAATTAACCCATTGTTTAATTAAAAAGTTTCTTCGACTATTTCGGACGAGATAATCAAGATGTCAATACATAAGACGATTTGGTGACTAGACTTCTTGCGAACATGATGAGTTAATTTCTTCGAACGAAAAAATTAATTGATACGTTTTGAAATGGAAAAAGTCGATATTGTGGAAGATGAGATATTGGAATGGAGTTGAGACTTCAACAAGGCGATTTTGATAGACGTAGTTGAGGCGAGCGTCGAGGTGGAAGGGAGTTTGTTTCATCCATAGTGGTTTAAGACTTTTCCGATGCAAAACTAATCCTACTTCTATGTTAATTATTATCCACTAACTCACTTTTCTTCGTCTACGTGAGTTCGTGGCCATAGAAGATTTCCATTTCATAGTGGTTCATGGATAATCCATGTGAAAGAATGGTTCCTAATGAACAAATTCTTTTAAGACTAGAAAGCCAACAAATGGCATTTCTAGTGACTACCATAATTCCTAAATATCACTAATACTAAGTATATCATATACCAATCTATAATTTACGTAATTAGAGAGTGAGACGTACCTTAGCCTTCAAGAGAAATCACTTTAAAATCTTCAAGGTAGCAAGCTTTAAGGATGAGGATTTATGGAAATCCTATATGAGTTCTTCAATTTGTTTGACGAAAGCCAAATGATGCTTGTAGATGATTAACCTCGGAAGATATGATCATTTAGCCATTTGGTCCAGACCTTTTGTATCTGAAGAAAGGAAGTTCAGGGCCTGAGAAGATTGTATTGTCATTTCACAAGTTTCCTACAATCATCTTTAATGGATGATGATATTGAAGAACGAACTTCCAGATGGGTAAATAAGTGTGTTAAGAAATTTAATCCTTATGCTCGATATGGTGTTGAACATTGGAAGAATCCTCATGCAAAGATCTTCTACATAAGGAAACAAAAAGAGCCTGGAAAACCAAAGGAAGTGATTTATTCGAACTCAAAGATCATTCAAGTTATCAAGACATACTGGGAATTGGGTCATGAACACAAGTTTATCACAGAGATAGTTGCAAGAAGAGCTAATGAGTGCATTGTGTCGATTACCGAGCCTGATTACAAGAATCTCAATAAGAATGATATTGAGGACATGTATTTGCTGATTATGAATGGCAAGGTTCCTGACTATGCAGAAACAGGGTTGCTATGGTCTTTATCAGTATTCATCAGAAGTTCAGTGATATGGGAAAGAGTGCATGATTTTCAACTTGGAATTGAAAGTTATCAACAGAAAGTTAATCTCACTGCACCAACAATATCTTTCCCAGGAGTTGAAAAGCACAAAATGTTCTCCATCATCTATGAGCCCGTGCATGGAATCATATACAAGAATAGCAAGAAAGAGAAAAGGGTGATGAGACATTCAGAGATTCATAAGTTTTGTGATGCAACACTAATTAGAGTACTTGAAGGTTTAAAGAGTTACAATAATGATGTTAAGTATGGCTATGTACAAAGAGAACTTATGAATGATGAGGTTGAGTATCTAAAGTTGTTTGAAGAAGAGATTGAAGTAAGATTGAAGTATCGCAACCAGATGAGAAGATGGGAGATGTATGTGAATGGAATACCACTTGGACCACGAAGAGAACGCCCAGAATAATCGACCCTTAGGGGGAGATTGTTAGGTTCATAAAAAGTGTCGATTATGTGATTTAGTTATTAGTCTTTATTTTGTTTAGAATAAAGTAGTTTGTAATAAGGTATATTATGCTAAAAGTAAGAAATAGCATAATTGCCAAAGAATAGGGACTAGAAGTGAAAAATAAAGGAAGAGAAGCCTCATTCCTTCTCCTATAAATACCCCTTCTAATCATCATTAGAAGATGATGTCTTGTAATAAACTTTTCCTTTTTCCCTCCATTTTATAACATTTGAAATTTGAATACTTGTCATCCTCTCCAAGCTTCCATGGTTGATTATGTATGATTCAAGATAAACAAGAGCTAACAGTATTTTTTTGGCGTAAACCACATATAAACATTTTATAAGTCAAATTCCATCTTGTAGGAACGTCTCAATTAGAGGTTAAACAAATGGAATCCGTCTCCTTACACAATCTAATATATTGTTTATATCTAGCTTTACTCCTACAAAATATATCTTGTAACATTTTTTTTAAAGTGGCTTTTAATTTCGGGTTTCGCTAGTCTGTCTTGCACAACCAAGTTTATGATGTGTGAAACACATCGACTATGATAAAAAAATTCCGTTTAAAGGTGGTTGGTATTTTAGTATTAGTTTTTTGACGGTGTACGTATTATTACTCACGTTATCAAATGAGACTGAATAAACATTTTTTTCTAATTTATACTCATTCATTACATCTTGTAACATACAAAATAAATTTTGACCCGTGTGAGGATACTCAAAGTTTTCAAAAGCAATCGTACGCTTCATCATTTTCCGAGTTACGAGATCAATCCAATGTGCGGTAACACAAATGTACGAACCGAGAAAACCATGAGGATCCGACCAAAAATCGGTTTTTAAGTTTACACTTGTATTTAAATTTTCAAAACCTTTTAGTAGTTCGGTTTTAGCCTTTTTCCAAGCTTTCATACAATCACGTTTAAGAGTAGCACGACTTACTTAAGTATATCACGGTTGAAGAGTATTTTGAATCACCCTAGTTAATTGAGGGTTGTCGAAGTGGTTGAGCGACAAACCTTCTTGAATTACAAAGTTTGCAAATTGTTATCGACACCAATCCGCCTTGTATGCAAAAATATCCCCTCTCCTGACATAGATGCTTGACCCACTTCCGGATTGAATTTGAGTCCATCGCAATAGCTATCAGTATGCCCCTTCAACGTCGAGTTGGATTCATGTTTTATAAACTTACCGCAATGTTACAATGAGCCTTTATTGCCCCATCCGACAACTTCACGAGGTTAAAATTACACCAAATGCTTGGGTTTTGGGTTGTTTCTAAAACTTCAACAATCATTGGTGCATTTGAAGAACCAGCACCAGTGAAAGTTGAAAAAGCTTGAGTTGCCATTAGTGAGCGTTTTGATTGTTTCAATAATGTTTTTCAAAGTAGTTGATAGTTGTAACAAACCAAAACAAAGGGGCGTATTTTTTTGCAGAGTGCACAGCAACCCAAATTTTTTTTACCGTTAAAAACCGTTTTTTAAACCGGTTGGTAAAAAACTGAACCGAACTGGTTATAACGACTATATGTCCCAACCGGTTAGAAACCGATGTTTTTTGGCCAAACCGAACCGGTTTTTGTCAAAAACCGGTGTTGACCAGTTTCGGTTTTGGTTTTTTTTTCTGGTTTCGATTTTTTTTGTACACGAATACTTCCCCACGCCCAAAATACGTAATCGTTCACCACAAAAAAATAGAGAGTTTTAAGTATCGCTTTTTTTAAAGAAAAACTAGGCCCGTACTTGTCTGATGGACATTTTTCTTAATAGCTGATTAAAATCGTAGTTAAGATTCAATATACTATAATTATAGTAAAATGCCCACTTCGCAACGGGTAATATAAGATGAGTCATGAAAGAACAACATGATGTTTCAGTTACGTGTTTAAAAATTCATATCTAATATATAGGAAATCAAAAAAAAGGTTTTGAGTCATATGTGTTAGAGTTGATGCTTGTAAAGAGATGTTATAAACGACTTGTTCAATAAAGAAATGACATAGTTTTCTTGTAACTAATTCTAGTTTGTTTGAAATAAGTTATCATTTAGAAAACGTACTTTATGAATCCAAATGTTTTAATCATAATTTTTAGATTTTACATCTGAATTTGAAAAAACTAAAGGTTTGATGATTGGCAACTCATCACATGTGTTTTTATAAAATTAAGCATCATATTAGTATAAATATATACATAACAAAACGGGCTAATACAAATCAACTATGATTAGTTCTAGATCGATATATAACCATTTATGTACATTTCATTCATGGTTAATCAAAAGTTATTTAAAATATAATTCAACTCGTAAGTTAACACTAATAAAACATTAAAGTACCTCAAATAAAAAGCACCATACATCCAATTCGATTAACACCATGAAAATAGAAATAGGTCAATTATTTTGCCAAAAGGAAAGACTGATAAGAAAACATAAATACATAAAAGTATAATGTTTGAATGATATACTTTGGCTTGTTCGGTGTCCTTCTAATGGTTCCTTAATTTAATGTTATTTGTCCTTTTCAGCTTTTTCTAAACATATTAAAAGAACTTAATAGGTTGAGTTACAAGAATGGTGAAGCTAATAAATTGCATGTGATTTAAATCTAAATACTCATCGACTTTGATGCAACTATGTCATTGAACACATTTATTACAACATGCTCATCCGAAATGCGAGACACAATATTAGCATCACGAGTATAAAATGTGTTATAGTTAGTCTTTGGTAATCTAAATAACCATTGTCTTCCAACCGTGTCATATAACTCATACGAAATTTTGTCTTCGTTATTAGCAAACAAATCATATAGAGTAAAATCATATATACCAATGATTTTGATAACTTCATGATCAAATAGTATTAAAGAAGTAGATATCTTAGTTTGCTCATCCATAATGGTAACTTCCATCCTATACATGTTTGACATATGAGGTGACCATTAATAAATAAAATGTTTAGTATAACCTATTGTTTATATTGAACCATATTACATATATTACGTCACTTGTCTAGTAAAAGCATTACAACATAAACTTAACTAATCTTATCGTTACCTTGAAACAACACATTTAAAGTAGATCACTTAGACTATGAAGTTAAGTTTTTACCCAATCTATTGAGTTTCTGAATTTTTGGTGAACTATTTTATTGAGTTTGAACCTACTGCCACACAAACTCAAATCATGTAAGATTTTATTTTTTTCAAGTGGTTAGCGTGGCCACTTCAGGTTTGTTTGCAACCAGCACGAATTGAAAATGAAAAATAACACATTTTAGAGTGACAGTCATAAAGTTTTTTTTTGTCGCTAAGATACTCTAATTTTGTACATGAATGCTAGTTTGATTGAGATGATACTGAATCCTAGTCGTGAAAGAATATAATCATGGATGGTAACGCTGCTTGCTAGACATGATCGGTTGAGAACATAGTTGCATTATACATTAAAAGAATAAGAATGCTTTACAGATTGAGAAGCTGTTAAGATGATTGTCTCAAACATGTGTTTTGCTGATGTCATACACCTTACGGAATATAGTGTGACAATACTCATATAGTGATACTTGTATTTGAGTTCACACATACAAAATGACAATCATTGCATTATTTAAATAACTTCACTATTTATAAATTTTTGAAATAAGTATTCTCAAAACTCTAAAAGATCATAACCTAGTTGAATTGTTCATGAAACCTATGCCTTGTCAACAAGTGCGACTGTCATAACTTAAGGCATAAGTCTTCAACTAGGATCACCATGCATTGATCTTTTTAGTATTTGGATAATGGAACTGCAAGAAGTTGTATTGAATAATGAATTGATATACGGGTATGATCGTTTTAATTTATACTACTATGTGATATATTTTCATGTTTTAATCCATGAATAAATTTGTTTATTTTAAAAGTTGTCCATTGTCGGTTAACAATACAGGAGTATTGTTGAATTAAGACAAATGTGAGCGATTGGTAATATTTTTTGAATATTAAAGGATGTGTCCACCAAACTCACATGTTATTCATTGGTTATTTCAAAAGTGGCATTTTTACTCGTCATCAAACGTGAGATGCAAGTAGGTCTTGCATGTGTGGATGGCATTTCTTAATTCTAGTTAAACGTTATCCTAAATAAGGTAGTTATAAAGGCTATTTTCAGAAGTGTTGTGAGGCATATGAATGACATGTGCAGTCAAAATAGGTTTTGTTCATCCACGTGTTACTGGAGTTAGATACCACTAGGCCTCTCGATGAATTGATTATATGTTTGTGTGGTCGCAGCCACATGTAATTACGATGAATCTTCATTAGTTTGGTAATCTTGTTTAAAATATATATCGAGAAACGTAATAGTTAAATAATGGGATTACCTTGATCTATATCCATTTTTAACATAATATATGAAACAAAATGATGATTAATAATAAACCATTTAATCTGAGACGTTTACAAAACTACACTCGGGTATTTTTGAGAGCATTGGTGTGTTGCTAGATGCTAACCTTTGTTAGTATATTTATTTATGATTATGACATTCACAAGTGGGAGCTATTGGAATATGCTCATATCATAGTAAATTATTGAGCCTATGGGGTCACACACGTATACACCGAGATATTACCATTATAATGTAATTAATATATTTATAGTAACTATATTAATTATATAAGTTATTATTTCACGATCTACTTAACGGTCGTTAATTAGTCTGTTTGACGAATAATTAACGTAAGGCTATTTTATTAATATGTAATGGACATGTTAATTAACCATGTTCTAAAATCAATAACGAAAGTCTATAGGGGATTAGTTTGGACCGGCCTAGGGGAAGAAATAAGGAAAGAATGATCAAACTTGTTCCCTAGGTTATTTGTATTGTATTAGGATTATGTAAAACACATCCTACAAATACAAAACCTTAGGAAACACTTTGTAAACGTTTTTCTCCTCCACTAAACACCAAAAAATATCAGCCCTAAGACCCTTTAGGATACTTGGGTCAATTTCCATGAAGACAACAAACCTTGAGTTTCGTTGTTTGATCGTGAAATTCAAGAACTAGCATTCGATGACGTGTAGTGTGGCTACTACATAGAGGTTACTTATTTTAGTAACTTACGGTTTTGTTTCATGGGTATTAATAAGAACACTAAGGTGTTCTTTTGCTCCGTTGATTACTCGATTCGTTACAAGAGGTTTGTAACGCTATTATTTACTTGTTAATCTATGTGCATCATACGTGATCCCTTTGGGACGTTTTCCGCTACTATACTCGTGATATATAAGTGTTATTAGATGATAAATCCTAACAAACCCCATGCACAAGATGGTCGAAGTATTTACCTCGACACGTAAATGTTTTCGTTTGGCGTCTTATTTTGGATAGTGATGTAGTCTAAACATGAGGCAACCACAAATTAAACATGTTGATTCACACGAATACCATGAACAACTCTTCTAATTATTGTTAATTCAATGAATACTGATAATCAGGGTGATTTTTCACTCAAATACAAATTTCTGAGAGAAAAGTGACTTTTCATTTATTCAATAACTGAGTAACCAACATCACACTAGAACAACTAAATAGACACAAAAACTCGAAATGTGTCACACCCGGTAAAAATTTCTAAGTTTTCATCATTGACTTTTCGTATTTCAGTTTGACTTATATGATTACGTGTAATTATAACGTTCAACCAGGAAGTTATCCCGTGTATATCTGAGATTCGTTACCGGAAGCATTCCGGGTTGCCAATTAATGTAGTCCTCCGACAGTTGTCGCGTTTTTACGTTTCGGGTTGATATTTAAATTTTTTAGAGTTATCATGTGTTTCCAAATTTCTACTTAAACCGTTAGTGTCATTTAAAAATATCAAGGATGGAAGAAACATCTAGCTTCGGATCCCATTTAAGCTAGACAAGAATTCAAAAGCACCACTACCCCCCCCCCCACACCCCCCCCCACCCCCCCCCCCTTGTCCTTTCTTTTGTCCGCCACCACACAACACACCACCACCACCTTAAATTTTGTAACTTTGTCCTCAAGATACATTGGACCTATTTTATTCTTATATCATTCTCATTTTCACCAAAAACTCACGCATACTTTCTCTCTTTCTCTCTTGTTCGTCCGCACCAAAGAACACACACTCTCATAATTTTTCCATTTTGTCAAGATCATTTGGAGATTAGAGAATTTTGGGTTGATCTTTATAGTTATTTGGGTATTCTTAAACAACGTTTGGGTTGTATTTAGTCTCTAATCACCAACTAATCATCATATTTTGTAACTTCATCTTATCCATAAATTTCTTGTACTTCCTTGATCTTTGTCATGTTTAGAACATAGTTGTACAAACGGATCGCTTAAAATCAAGTTTTCAAAATCACATAAACCCCAAAAAGGTCTATGTCTTGTTCGACATATACAAAAAGAAAGAAAGGAAAAGATTAGTTGCGTAGTCGTGGTGAATCTTTTTTAAAGAAATATATTTCTCAAAACTTATTGCTTGTTTTAGCTTATTTAAAAAGCTTGTTCGAGCTTATTGAAGTGTTTATGTATGTTGAAAACTAAAACAAACCATAAAGGTTTGAACTTTATGCTTATTTGGTTACTAGCTTATGGTTACAACTTATTTTCATGGCTTCTTTAGCTTCCTAGTAAAAAGATAAGCTTATTGGACTCATTGAATAAACCCACATGGACTTAAATAGCTTAGTGGGCCTCGGCCCGATATCCAAGCCCAAAACGTGGCTTAAAACCCACTGCTTGGCTTATTGGATAGCTTATTTTGGCACATGTTGACTTATTGAATAAGTTGATTACATGTTTTCTTATTGGATTGCTCATCAGACTTATTTATCGAACACATACTCGTTTGGTTAGCTTATTGGACCCCGACCCAACAATAAGCTCAAACCGTGGCTTATGGCCTACGATTTAGCTTATTGGATAAGCTTATCTAAAGCTTACTTGATAAGCTACGTGTCTATTACTTAATCATTTACTTATTTTGAGTTTATCGTATTTTGGATTGTTCGTTTAGGCTTATTGGGCCTAAAATCCCAATAAGGGTCCATTTATGGTTTCTGTTGATCACTTCTCAAATTAGCATACTTTCTAAAAATACTCACTTGATATCATGGTTTCTAATAACTATTTATTCATCAGAAGTCAGAACTTGAAGAATTATACATTTCAATTTCATCATACAATCTGATGTTAAACCGTTGGAACACGCACTCGCCTATTTGATATAGCGAAACATGAAGATGGATTTATCGATGACCTAAGTGATGTGAATGATAATATAATCCTTCGAGTGCATATGTATATCTATATCTATACTATATTACGTACAAAGCATTTGAGACACTTCTATCTATATCTATACTTCTATCTATACTTCTATACTATTATATAAAGCATTTACAATGTGGGTCCCATTAAAAATTAAGATAAGGAGGTGCAATCTTGACCATTCATTTTATTTTAGAAGATCACATCATAGAGTGACATGTGTCACTTCTTAATTAAAATATCACTTTTATTTTCAATTTGACATATCTTTTTATCTATTTATTTTTTTTATGATCTAATTTCACCGTATTTTCTAAAATTCCGTGATCTTTAATTCAACATCCTTTTTGATATATTTTTATAAATTTTTAGCTTTTCACATTTTTAGTGGGTTTATTTTGAATTTTTTAACAACTTTAACTTTAATTTGAATACAAACTTGATTCGTAGAAGATATATACTTTTGGAGACAATGTTTGATGGGCAAGAGAGTGTGTGAGTCTTTATACAAGCGAGAATGATGTTAATATGATGTTGCGGGAAAGCTACGGAAACCCAAACAAACGAATTCTCTAAGCGGGTAGGGAATTACGGAGCGAGTTGGGTTAACAATTTTGTCGTCGCCGCTATGCGCGGGTATCCAACTAGTTATTATATAAAGCATTTACAATGTGGGTCCCATTAAAAATTAAGATAAGGAGGTGCAATCTTGACTATCCATCTTATTTTAAAAAATCACATCATAGAGTGATATGTGTCACTTCTTAATTAAAAAATCACTTTTATTTTTAATTTGACATATCTTTTTATCTATTTATTTTTTTATGATCTAATTTCACCGTATTTTTTAAAATTTCATGATCTTTAATTCAACATCCATTTTGATATATTTTTATAATATTCTAGCTTTTCACAATTTAGTGGGTTTATTTTGAATTTTTAACAACTTTAACTTTAATTTGAATACAAACTTGATTCGTAAAAAGTATATACTTTTAGAGACAATGTTTGATTGGTAAGAGAGTGTGTGAGTCTTTATACAAGCGAGAATG
The DNA here is from genome assembly GCA_026074375.1 of Tanacetum coccineum. Lineage (NCBI taxonomy): Eukaryota > Viridiplantae > Streptophyta > Magnoliopsida > Asterales > Asteraceae > Tanacetum > Tanacetum coccineum. Next base: position 46,958 of record BQNB010035527.1, read on the forward strand.
ATGTTAATATGATGTTGCGGGAAAGCTACGAAAACCCAAACAAACGAATTCTCTAAGCGGGTAGGGAATTGCGGAGCGAGTTGGGTTAACAATTTTGTCGCCGCCGCTATGCGCGGGTATCCAACTAATGCATTATAATATAGTTTAGAATAGATACTTATTGACACTTAAATGATGTTTAATGAACCGTTACAAATAGATCACATGAATGCACTTAAAGGGACAGTCATAAAATAAGCTTGTTACGAAATGAAGTGCATGAAGACACTTCTATTTTCAGTTGGGATGAACAATAATATAATATTGACTAATAGTTTGTTAATTTCATTTTAAAGAAATATTTTTTGTTCTTAATTTTTTTAAGACTTTCATTTTAGAAATGTCCTAAATCCTTTATAAGATAGTAGAGAAGTAGAGATAACCCATCAACTAACAAAAGTTTAAAACAATACAAAAAGCATACAAATACAAAAACTAACAAAAATATAAAAAGCAAGTTTACAAACCTTGAAAACTCGTTTTACACGCCGCAATTATATATACTTTCATCTCCCATCATAACATATGATTTTCATCACGACATGAAACAATTTTTAAGTCCAAAGTTTTACAAGGAATTAGATCTAACACAAAACAAAGAAAGCCTTTCGCCACAACATTTTCACAACGGTTTAAGGCTAAAACTACATATCAAGATCCGGCTAAGACCCGAAAACGAAACCACGAAACCACCATGACATAAACCAAAAACCAGTTCCTATTTGATCTCAATCACTAACCACCACAATCAAAACCACAAATACAAAAAGCACCGGCCAAACCACCTACTTCAAAACAACCAGCCAAACCCACCTAAACAATGTAAACCGGTCGTTGTGACGGCACATGATGTTGGCAAAGGTGGCGGCAGAACTAAATGGTGGTGGCGGCGAAATTTCATATGTGTGGCAGCGGGATTTGGTGGTTTTAAAAGAGAGAGTGAGAGGTGTTTGTGCTTTTTAGAGAGAGAAAACATAGAGAGATGAAAAATAATGATGAAGTAATTTTATTCAGTGTGTTAGGTTTTTATACTCCTTAGGTTTATGATTTACACTTAATACACTTAAATAGTGCTTCATAGTGGGTTGAAATGGATGGACCGTTACAAATGGACTACATTAATACACTTAAATGGACTGTTACAAAATAGACACTTAATTTTCAGTTACATTGACCTCAATATTCATAAAACATATACATTATAAACTTTTCCAAAAAAGAAATGTTTTTTACTTTATTCTATTTTTAGAAAATTGGCTAAATGCTTTATAAAGTAGTAGAGATGGCTAGGTTGATGAGGGGTTGAATATATATTTATTACAAATTAATAATAAGCATTGTGTGAGGAAATTTTTAGGCCATAAAGAGGTTAATGAGAAACGTATGGTCTTTTGTTTAAGTCATAGTTATATCATGCCGCTACGCCTCACGCTAAAGCTTGAGGCTTGGTCATGCCGTCACGCCACGCCTCACGCTATCTATAACCTTGTTTACACTTAATACACTTAAATAGTGCTTCATACACTAATGGACTACATTACAAATGGACTACATTACAAATGGACTACATTAATACACTTAAATGGACTACATTAATACACTTAAATTGATTGTTACAAAATAGACACTTAATTTTCAGTTAGTTACATTGACCTGAATATTGATAAAACATATACATTATAAACTTTCTCAAAAAAGAAATATTCTTTACTTTATTCTATTTTTAGAAAATTGACTAAATGTTTTATAAAGTAGTAGAGATAGAGAAAATACACTTAAATAGTGCTTCATAGTGGGTTGAAATGGATGGACCGTTACAAATTGACTACATTAATGCACTTAATCGGCCATTACAAAATTGAACTACATTAATTACACTTAAAATGATGTTACAAAATAGAAACTTATCTTTCGAGTTACATAGACATAATATTATAAAACACATACAAACTTTTCAAAAAAGAGAATGTTTTTTACTAATTCTTATTTTAGAACAATTGATCTAAATGCTTTATAAACTAGTAGAGGTAGCTAATTTTTTGTACTTTTAATTGCATACACCTCTCATTGTAAATTGAATTTTATATACTATATAATCATTTGAGATGTCCATTTTATGTTCATCTTAAAGCACTGTTCTGGCCTGACTCCATTGACTATAGCCCAACCCAAACGCAACTGGGCCCAATGACAAAGCTCCTTTTTTATACTTTATCTTTTACGTTTAGTATACTAGAAAGATAGACGCTTTCTTCTTTTCCTTCTATGACTTTTTACTTCTTCACCGGTTCAAACAAATAAACCAACTCCGCAATCTTAAAGGTGCCTAAAAATTGATTTTGATTATCAATGTAGATACGACAAACACTTTTCTAGGGGTGTGGAGGGAAGGGCAGTTTAAGTTAGATGATAGTACGAAATTGCATGACATAAAGAAATTAAATATGAGAACGTAAATACTTAATAAAAGCATGAAATGCATCCTAATAAAAACTTTATATTATCTATATCTATTAGAACATCTTTCATTTTTAGAAAGATCTAATTTGATTTGCAGCACAAGTCTTGATTTTTTTTAAACCATTTTTTGTTCAAAACATATATATTCGTACGTGTAGTTTACCAATCAGTCTATATACGTGAGAAAAAAACTTGATTCATGTTTATGTTGTAGTGATAGTATAATACCCACAAAAACATTTATAAATTACGATAATTAAAATATAAAAATAACTAACCATCAAGATGAGTAAAAAATTGCATTAAATATATTGTTAATTATATCCTTTTTTTAAGTTTTTATTTTCACAAATTTTACACATATATTTGTATGTGTTCTTCTCTCCACTAAATTTTTACACCAAATTTATCAAAGTTTAACAAACATCAATTCTATTTTAAACTTTTTATGAACAAATCACAATGCACTATTTTGCCATGTGTCAAAAGCAAACTTTATACAAATTGGTTCAAGTTTACTTTATTAATAAGATTGGTTTTGATTAATAGCTGTTGAAATGATGATTTAAAAAAAGCTATGAAATGTATAATCTTATTTCTACCTTATATGGGGAAGACATGTAATATTTCATGATGACTAGAATGTGTCATTGGAACTTATAATGCTGACTGGAAAATGATGACTCATAAGGATTTCGTCCACAATTTTGATTTATTCCGGAATATTAGTAAAAAATTTTGATACATGTGGATCGAACCCTGGTTATGATTTATCATGAAGCAAGACTTCCACCACTGTTCCATGCCTAGTTTTTGTGTTAGAGATTTCAAAAACTAAAATGTCATGCGTTAATTACACCTTAGAATTTACAGCATTTGACTCTACACATTCAAAATCAAAACTGACTCCCCTTATCAATAGGCATTTCCAAATCCAAAATCCCGCAAATAACAAAACATAATCGTTAATTCCAAATCAATGTATGTGATTTTGATTGTAACCGTCTCTCATTTCAATCTCCGTTCAACAAATTCGATTTCAAATCCACGGTACATAATTTTTATTCCAATATATGTTTCTTTTTTGTTATTATTTATGATTTTATATATTTTTATGAATGATCATTCAATCAGGTTATTCGTGTTTGATCTGAAATTCTTAATTTGTAGAAGCAGTGCGAAGAAGATATTTGTCAACACTTCACCTCCTCTTATAGAAAAGGTGTTTTAAGAATTTTTTTATGGTGTTGTTTTGTTAATTATCTGATTGTTGCACTTTAGATCTCACTAGAATACGATATTTGCCTGCCTTCAACCTTCTGCATATTTATGTATTGTTG
>BQNB010035528.1:0-50794 GCA_026074375.1 Tanacetum coccineum
AAAGGGACTTAGGGACCGCCCTGGCACGAAGAGTTAGAAAATGCTTAAGATACTCTTCATGTGCCACTTCACTAGGCGTTAACTCTTTCTGATTTTTCTTATATTTCATCTTTCTGTCTGACACACTCTCATCAGAGTCTTCTTGTTTAACATATTTAAGTTTTTTAAGAAGATGCCTCAATTCCTTTTCATCAACAGATGAAGACAAAGAATCAGAAGAATTCTTTATCTTTCTCTTCATACCAGACTTACTCTTCAACTTTTTACTTTCATTACCCTTGACAGCAGGCTTGAGAGCGGCCTTGACAGCGCGCTTAACAGCAGGCTTGACAGCCGCCTTGACCACCGACTTCTCAACAAGTGGCTTATCAGCCATAGCAGCCGGCGCATTTACCTTTGGAAGCTCAGTCCGACGCCTTCTCTTGTTACTAACAAAATCCGACAAGTCCTTATCATTTGAAACAACCTTCTCCAAACCAACATCAGGCACAACATCATTTTCCTTAACAATCGAAACCTGCACCTTATCCTTAACCTTTTTTGGTTTCTCTACAACATCAGCGGGTTTCTTAACCAAAGCCTCAACCTTAACCGTTTCTTGTTTCTCCATAACCAACGGTTTATCCTTAACCAATGGTTTCAAAATTTGTATACCAGTTGTAGGATTGAATTCAGACACCGGCTGCACATTAAGCACTTTATCGCCATGTTTAGTAGCAACAATCATATCCCTTGTACGCCACTTCCTATGAGAGAGACTACCAACCTAAGGCTTATCCTTAACACCTAACACAAAACACAAAAAAATAAAAAAAAAATCACTAAACAGCTAATAAATAAGCAAACAAGCAAAAAGCTACTAAATAAGCAACATAACACAAAACGAATCACATGTGATTCATCACTAAAAGCTAAACATAAAAAAACCTAAATAAGTAACAAATAAGCAAACGAATCACAAGCTAAACCTAAATAAGCAAAAAACAAGCAAAAAGCTCATGAAAAGGTAACATTTATCTGCTTAAGCACTAATTATTCAACGAAATCATTAACAAATAATCAACAACAAACTAATAATAAAAGAAAAAAAGAAACAAAACCTAAAAACCTAAATAAGCACCAAAATAAGCAAATAAGCAACATCTATTGATTGAATCTAAAATAAGCAACAAAATAATCAATAAATAAGCATTCACAAATTGAAATATAAAATATTCAAAAAATAAAACCTAAAAACTCTTAAATAAGAACCAAAATAAGCAAAATAAACAAAGAATAAAAGAAATGTATACCTATTAGCTTATTCCGATGCTTATTTTGTTCGAAAACACGCAACGAAGATGATTTGGACGACGGATCATCTTTAGATAAACTCATTTTGTCTCGTACGTCCATTTTCAACCATCAATTTTGATGAATACCGATTAGGGTTAGATTTGGGAGTGATTTAAAGATGGGTGGTTACTGTGTGTAAGTGTGTGTATGTAACGGTTGAGAGAAATGAATGATATGTGTGTTTGATATCCGAGTGTATAAGATAGAGATGAAATTACAAAAATACCCCTATCTAAATATTAAAAATAAAATTGGAAAATATCTACACCGTTAGATCAGATTAAAATGAAAGGTGGAGATCCACCAGTTTGTTCTTTGAGAAGGAAGTGTTCTATAAGGAACTTTTGTCTTGATTAAGACATATACCTTTATTAGTATCAATGACCTCAATACCAAGAAAATATTTAAGTTTTCCCAAGTCTTTTATCATAAAATTAGACTTGAGAAAAATTTTAAATTTCTCAATTTCAGAAACACTGTTACCAGTAATGATAATGTCATCCACATAAATAAGCAAAGCAAGAAAAACACCCTTATCAAACTTGGTGTATAAAGAATAGTCAGATTTACTTTGACTAAAATCATTTTCAATTAAAGTAGAAGTCAATTTAGCATTCCATTGTCCAGGGGCCTATTTTAAACCATATAGAGACTTTTTAAGCCTGCACACTTTGTTATCTGAAGGAAAATATCCCTCAGGTGGTCTCATATAAATAATTTCCTTAAGATCTCCATATAAAAAAGCATTATTCACTTCAAGTTGGAACATGGGGCTAAGACATAGAAACAACAATGTTCAACAAACATCTAACATTCTAACTGTAACCATTTTAACAACAGGAGAGAAAGTCTCCTCATAGTCTATACTCTCTTTTTTACCAAACCCTTGAGCAACTAGTCTTGCCTTATATGTGTCAATCTCACCACTGGACCTATATTTGATCTTAGAGTTAAGTACATAGATCGTCCTTGTGGTTGTCCCGAAATTGCAGGTTTCGTCCTAAAAGTTCAAAAATTACACTGATCGTCCCTGTAGTTGTCCATTTTGAGTTGATCAGTCCTTTGACCCTAACTCCATCTGTTTTTTGGTTATCTTTTTGTTTTGTCAGGGGTAATTTCGTCAATTCATAGCAAATAGTTAATCTCAGGGCCAAGCATGCAACATTGAGTATTAAACTTCAACCACCACCCACCACCCTCACCACCGCCCTCACCACCACCCTCACCTACCACCCTCATCCACCAATGTCACTCACCACCACCACCGCCCTCACCACCACCCTCACCCACCACCGCCATCAGCAGCTTATATAAATAATTGTTTGAGGTAATGATCGACTTTCTTCTTGTATGGTTCTGCTTGGAATATTAACTGAGTCTTATCTTTCCCTTAAAATCCAAGGTCTGTTTTCACCTTTCACATTCAAGGTTGGGCTACAGTGACAGAAAAACAAAACCATACCATAACTTTAGGTTCTTGACTTCTTATCAGAGAAACTAACAAAAAAATTTAACTAAATTACATAACTATTCCTACCGTTCAAGAGTCATGGCTTTACGCTCTGCTTGTTTAATCACCCTTAAAGCACCAATCAAATCTGGGTCAAGCCCCTTTCTAGGAGGATCAACCACAAGAACATCTGATCCCACTAGCCAAGAAAGTGGGTCCTATGAGAAGCAGTAAATGAAACATAATATAAGTACGACCCCATTTCAAATTCATCTTTGTACAAGTCTCAAAATTCGCAAGGTGGATGCAGGTCAAAAGGATTATTGTTGTATGGGCCAGGTTGGATTGACTAGACACACTTTAGTGTGTCAAACATAATCGCAAAAATTGTATTACTTATTCTATATATTGGGATGAAATTATATAAGAGGTTTTATGCATTAGAAATACGCTTTTTGAGACTTTCAACCTTGAACTTCAAGCCATTTGATCGGTTTCCTTTTAACAACTTTTCTATGTTACATGTTTGACCGTTAAAGATAAAAACTAACCCAAAATAGCCCATTAACTGATAAATATGTCAAAATTGCCAATCTACTAATTTAGTTCACCCGTAGTGTATATATAGTTTTCGTCGCCTGATTCAATAAAGCAGCATTTACATTTTATCTCATCACAATTAATATAATATATTTTCTAGCTAACTATCTAAGAAATTATTGCTAGTAACATAATCATGAGACTACTGCATGCATGATCTTAAACTATGTTAGGATCATTAAAAGTGTCGATTATGTGATTTTGTATTATTTAAGTCATTAGTGTTTCTTTTAATAATGTCAAAGTAGTTTGTAATAAGGTATATTATGCTAAAAGAATGAAATAGCATAATTACCAAAGTCTAGGGACTAGATGTGACAAGTTAGGAAAATAAGGAAGGGAAGCCTCCTTCCCTCTCCTATAAATACCCCTCTAATCTTCATTAGAGGGTGAGACATTTAGTAACAAACTCTTTCAAGTTTCCCTCCATTTTATTTCATTTGAAGTTCATTTACTTGTCCTCTCTACTATTCTCTCTATGCATTCATGTACGATATGATTGATTCAAGATTCATGTGACCTATCAAGTGGTATCAATCGCCAATAGAGAATTAGAGTGTTCGTTTTGTGAGAATTTTTCACGTCCGAGAAGTGTATTATGAGGATTCGAAGAATTCGGTTGAAGATTTCGAGCTTTTGAGATTAGTTTTGGTAGCAAATTCGAGTTATTGGACGTTATCGGGTGTTGTTATGCAAATTCAGCAGTTCTCGGAAGTAGTTTTTCGTTCTCGGAAGTAGTTGTTCATTCTCGGAAGTGTTTTCTTGTTATTTTAGCAAATTCAGTAGTGTTAATAGTATAGTCTCGGTAGAAATATCTTGTAATAGATATATACGATCTTTCGGTTACATCGAAAATCGTATATTAGGATCTTACTATCAAACTCGGTTTTATCGAGTTTATAGATTTCACAATTTCGGTTCTATCGAAATTTGTGAAATAAGGGTTTACTACGTTGAAACTCGGAAATAAGCTTTCAAAAGTCTTAACATACATTCATTTCACGGTTTTATCGTGACTTGAAGTGTTGAAAAACAAATTTTCTCAAAAATTTACAAATTCGGAAATCAAATTCGGTTTTATCGAATTTGATTTCAGTGGATTTTTGGATTATCTAGTAATCATAAATTTTTGTTTCATCGAATTTGTGGTTATTAATATTCCATAATTGTTGAAATTTTTGAAATTTGGTTTACCGAGTTTGTAGTAAGAAGATTTCCGAGTTTGAGTAGAAAGAAGATTTCTGAGTTTGAGTAGTTTGAAGATTTCCGAATTTGATTAGTTTAAAGATTTCTGAGTTTGCTTAGTTTGAAGATTACTGAATTTGTTACTACGTATTGTCCGAGTTTGAGTACTGTTCAAGAAGTGTATTAGTTTTAAGCCTATTTGTTATCCGTGAACAGTGTTGTTCTAGTTTGACTATTGTTACCGAATTTGATATTATTCTCACAAATATCACTCATTTTCGTCTACAAAGATCCAATCTTTGAATCATAAGACATGTCGACATCCAAAACATATCAACAATCCCTTGCTGATGCCGGTTCTGAAAATAGGCCTCCCATGCTTGAAAGGGGTAGTTATATACCATGGGCAAGTAGATTCAGACGATATCTAAACCGCAAGAGAGACAACCGCAAGTGGCTTCTCAAAGCACTTGATGAAGGCCCTTATGAGTTTAAGAATTTCCTTCCTGAAGGCTCGACAATACCACGATTGCAAACTATAGAGAATCTTGAAGGTGATGACTTATTGCTCTATGATGCTGAAATGTGTAACACCCCCAAAATCAGGTAGCAGCGGAATGGTAACAATGGGGTGCTACGTCAAAGTACAACAATCAAGATATAGGAAACGACCATAAATGGACGTTTAAGACAAGATTTCATTCGATGCCATAGCAAAATATCAGAGTTTATACATTAGGTCCCATATGTTTTAAAAGAGTAATAAACATTTCAAGTACATATTTAATTAAACAAAAGCTTCATAATACCCAAAAGATGACTTAAGTTTTTAAAGATAATAAAAGTTGCATTGAATATAGATAAAACACAGAATCCGTCTTCATTGATATCCGCCACGGCTCCCCTCCAATCTTCATACCCTAGGACCTGAAATTACATGCTAAAAGTCAACACAAAGGTTGAGTGAAATCATAGGTTTATCGGTAAAAAGGGTGGACCACAAGATCGAAGTAATAGTAGACTCTGAAACACATTCAGTAGTCCAAAACGTTTATTATTGCACTAAGCTCATGACCCCGAAGCCTTAACTAGATTTGTGCCCCAATCAGAATATAGGATGCTTGCCAACAACCTAACACCTCTCAATGTTAAATGCACCTTGATCAAACTAGTGACCCAAGGAAAGGTGGGGATTGTCAGTCCCGATAGATCTATCCACAACACTCGCGCTTACTACAATAGCAATTAACGGTTCATGATAAATAGGGACTTCACGGCAATAAGGTAACTTAGCAATAATATTCAGGCAGAAATCTGGATAGCATACACTTTGTAAACATTTTGAAAACACTTAGAAAAACACTTGTGTCCAATAGTAAAACAAGCAATGTAATTCACCCCGTAGATTTTGTAAAACAATCACGTAGTAAAAAGGGGGCTATGAACTCACCTCGAGTGAATGGAAATCAACAAGTATTCACAATAGAAAAATGCGTCACGAAGGAATCCGAAGGCAACCTAATCCAATATAGGTCGTATAAGTACTAAACACTTTGATTATTTATAGGTCGTATAGCTCATCATACTATCGTTCGGGCTATCATAATTAAGAGGTCATGTAGTGACGTATGAGGAGCCAGGACACTTTAAATCGTAAATCCAACAACTCGTCGATACGCCACCCCGAAGAGGCCTCATTATGAAACTCCCTAGTAATATAGTACTTTGATTAACTAATACCACATATAATTCTATATAGCTACATCACCATCTAATCGTTTTAGTGAAATCATATTTATAAAGTAAAAACGTTTATAAGTATACTTTAGTAAAACTGGCGTAACTTTCTCGTTTTAAGTCCGTTTCTTTCGTTTCTTACGGAGTTTAGTTTTTTCTGAGAATGTGATTTTTACTGTTCATAACAGTTATATATTTATTTTTTTTATGATTTATTATGTAAATGTCATAACTTATTCGTTATAGCTCCGTTTTTAGCGATTCTTTCGAGCACGTTCTCGTAATTAAAAGTTCTATTTATTTATGATGTTTTTCCAAAAATAAAAGTCCTTGATGAATATAGTAACTTTTTATAAAAGTATATATTATCGTTAAACTTTGTAATCGTGTATTCCTTCGTTATAAATCGGTTTTTTTTTTTTTGAGTTTCTTACCTTTTTGGCAATCGTATTGAGACGTACTATTTTTATAAACATAAAAACCAGCTTTGGATTTCGAACCCTAAAACAGCCCCTTAATAATAATTAGGTTATTCATTTATATAAAATTGTTTTATATACTTTTTCTAACTTAATAAATACACAAGTGTTTTCCACAACTTTTTATCATATGTCTATATATTATTAGGTCATTTAGTCCATTGATATATTAACCACATTACACATGAATAAGGTGTAAAAATTATAATCACAAGCAAAAATATGTTTTACATGTTTAAAAACATCCTAATGGTGATTTTTGCCATATAGAACCAATATATGCATAAAATGATAAATGTAAAGACATAAAGGGTTTTAGATAACCTTATGGTGATGTAATATGATAACCAACACAATCTAAACCCTTGTTTAGATTATAAACCCAAGCTTGCAAGATCTTGAAACCCTAAACCCTAATCTTCCATTTTTCTTGCTTAACACTTGTAAAACTTAACCAAACCTTCAAACCATCTTAGTAGGTCTTAGATATGTTGTGTGTATGCTTGTATAAGTGGTAGAAAATTTTGTATGGTTTGTGTGGGGAGGGAGTATTGAGCCGTGGGCTTTCAAGAGGATGAGAAGTGAGATTGTGGTTGTGTTTTCTTAGCTATGTTTATGAATGAAAGAGTGTATGCATGGAGACTTATAATATAGCTAGTCAAAGATAAAACTAACAAAGGGTCCAAAAAAAGACCAAGAGGGGGGTGGTTTGGGGCGGCAAACATGGGGAGGGAAACAAGGGGAGGGTTTTAGGGGTCTTTGGTCTTGCTAACTAGTCATGAGCTAGGTATTAATGGCTAGTGTTTGTACATGGTCCTTATGTCTCTTGGTTCCCTAAGATGGATGTTGGTTCATGGTTTTAAGGATGTAAATTGACTAGAAATATCTTATGTTTAAATGTGAAAGTATTACTTGCACTTTCTAAGTTGTAGTTATTAAAATGAGTAGTTATATGTAAAGATGTAATACTTGCAAATTTGAATGTCTTGGCTTATTTCTTTATATGTGGGATGACTCAAATGAGTCTCATGGGTAAAGTTTTATAAAACTTTGAGTATTACTAATAATCATAGGTATTTATTGAAGCGTAGAAAAGTTTTGGTGCTTCCGGGTATGCCTAAATGTATTTAATTGCGAAACGTAATTATTTTACGTAACCAATAAAAATAAAATATAAAAAGTAAATTATTACTTTAGTAATAATAATATAATGATTACTTGACGTAAACTTTAATTTGTTTGGTGCCCGCTTACTTTGATTGGTAATTTATAGCTTACGCGATTTAACTTAACTATTAAAATTAAAAGTAAATGCGTACGAGAAAAAAAAATTAGTAAAATAGATGACGTTGTAAATGACCTGAAAATACGGAATGTTACAGTCTCCTCCGGTTAGAAGAGCCTTGTCCTCAAGGCTCAAGTTGCGGCACTTGAGGAAAGTACGGTTTCAGAGAAAAGATTCGGATATTTCATCCGGAATTGGTCTTCATGTTCCCATGATATACTTCAGCTCCTTGGCCGAGAGTTCAATGAACTTTGACTAATGGAATTCTACTCGCTTTAGCTTTTTCACATCATCGTTCTCACGATCTCAATAGTTTTCTTACAACAAAAACTAATTTTTCGAATCATCTCGATCTCATCCAAAGGCACCTGAACATCTGGCTCAGCCAAGCATTTCTTGAGGTTCGACACATGAAACGTGTCGTGAACACAGCTTAGCTCATGGGGTAACTTCAGCCGATAAGTCACTGGTCTAACACGCCCCCCTCCCCCCCCCCCTACACGATTTCAAATGGTCCCAAGCATATCGTGGTGCCTAGCTTTCCTTTCTACCAAATCGCAACCACCACCTCCCTTCCAGGGAGATAACCATACAGTAACGACTCGGTTCTCCAACTTGAATTCAAAGGTTTACGACTCTAATAGTATAGCTTTTCTGCGACTCTAGCCGTCTTCATCTTTCCTTAATTTGACCAATCTTTTCAGTTCGATTCTTCTTTGCATCTTGCATAATTTATGGTCCAATAAGCTGACTTTCTCCAACTTCAGTCCATATCACGGGGGATCTACATTTCTGCCAGTACAGAGCCTCGAATGGTGCGCACTTAATGCTTGTGTGGTAACTGTTATTATAGGAAAACTCAATCAATGGAAGATGAGTATCCCAACTGCCACCAAAATCCATAACACAAGCTCGAAGCATATCCTCCAGCGTCTGAATAGTACGCTCACTTTGACCGTCGGTCTGAGGGTGGTAAGCCGTACTCATGTCTAGTCTCGTACCCAACGCTTTCTGAAAAGCTTGCCATAAGTGTGACGTGAATCGACCATCACGGTCTAAAATGATTGACACCGGTACATCACGTCTCGCTACAATCTCATTGGTATAAATCTTTGCTAATTTCTCCGTCTTGTAGTCTTCACAAATAGGTAAGAAGTGAGCTGACTTGGTCTACCTATCTACAACGACCCAAATCGTATCATGCCCACTGCAACTTTTAGGCAACTTTGTGAAAAAGTCTATTGTTATCTTTTCCCATTTCCACTCAGGAATTTCTGGTTGCTGAAGAAATCCTGAGGGTTTCTGATGTTCGGCTTTAATCTTAGAACAAGTAAGACATCTGCTAACCTACTTAGCAATGTATCTCTTCATACCAGGCCACCAATACAAGTCTCTCAGATCATAGTACATCTTATCCGCACCCGGATGTACTAAATATCTAGAAGTATGAGCTTCATCAATGATCAATTTCCTTACACCACCAACTGATGAAATCCAGATACGATCAAAGAAGTAAATTTCACCATCATCTCGTTGGTCAAAGTGTCTTTCTAATCCTCTTAGCCATTTAGTTGGGGCTTTGAGATCCTTAGAAGCTTCACTCTGCGCTTCCAAAATCTTAGTCTTAAGTCCATAATGAATAGTAATACTCATAGCACGTACTCGTCTTGGCTTGAGTCTTTCTTTTCTGCTCAAGGCATCTGCCACCACGTTCGCCTTGCCCGGGTGGTATTTGATCTCACACTCGTAGTCACTGAGTAGCTCGATCCACCGCCTTTGGCGCATATTTAAATCTTTCTGGTCAAATATGTACTGGAGACTCTTGTGGTCAGTGTAGATAACACTTTTCGTCCCATAAAGATAATGTCTCCAGATTTTAAGAGCGAACACCACCGCACCCAATTCCAGGTCATGGGTGGTATAATTTTTCTCATGCTTCTTCAACTGTCTTGACGCATATGCTATCACTTTGCCCCGCTGCATCAGCACGCTCCCAAAACCTTGTTTTGATGCATCACAATAGACCACAAAGTCGCAATCCAATAAAATAAAATATAAAAAGTTTATTATTACTTTCGTAAAAATAATATATTGCTTGCTTGACGAAAACTTTAATTCGTTTGGTGTCCGTTTACGTTAATTGTTGATTTTTAGTTTACGCGATTTAACTTTAACTATTAAAATTAAAAGTAAACGCGTACGAGCAAAAAAAATAATTAGTGAAATATATGACGTCGTAAATGACCTGAAAATACGAAATGTTACAGCCGATTATGCAAATTACCACGCGGGGAATTTTACTGTTAAAGGGATGTCATCTCAACAAAAGAACAAGTTTTTCAAGGATGTTAAACATTACTTTTGGGATGACCCCTATTTGTTCAAAATATGTGCAGATCAAATGATCCGGCGGTGTGTTACAGGCCAAGAAGCTGTTAACATCCTTATAGCTTGCCATAGTGGACCCACCGGGGGACATTACGGTGCCAACTACACCGCCAAAAAGGTTTTTGACTCAGGATTTTATTGGTCACCCGATGTGACACTTGTCAGCGTCAAGGAAAAATTTCGCAGCGTGATGAAATGCCTCAAAATTCCATCCAAGTTTGTGAAATTTTTTACGTGTGGGGCATAGATTTCATGGGGCCTTTCCCGTCTTCACGAGGAAACAAATATATATAACGAAGCCGTCGACACTTGTCAAAATGATAGATCTACGCAGCGCTCCCCGCAAAGACGCCCGAGATTGTTTGCAAATTTCTTAAATCATCCCCTCATCGCATAGCCGATATGGTGCCTCTCGTGCTATCAAAATTATCGGCGGACCCCATTATTGCAAGACCAGTTTGGAAAGGCATGCTTAAATATGGGGTATTTACACTACGTCTCTCCACCGCTTATCACCCCCAAACAAGCGGGCAATTTGAGGTTATCCATTCTTGTTAGAAACTAATTCGTTAGAAAGGACCGTAGGCGAAAAACCGTGCCCTCTTGGTGCGGATACAACTAGATGATGCACTCTGGACCATCCTTACAGCTTACAAAACACCCTCGGGTGACACCCATACAAGCTCGTATACGGAAAGGCGATGTCATCTACCGAGTCGACAGCTGTGCAACCAAAGCTACTAAGCCTTAAAGCATGCAAACTTTGAACTTGATTAACACCGTAGTGCGCAAGACGCAATCATCGTATAAGTTATAATCCTCAAAACTGAATTAAGAAAGAACATCGTCGATCTATGCTTAATGAAGAAATCTCATTTGATCTATGAAATAGAGAAAAACAAAAGGATGAGCACAATGACTCGACAAATGAGTCAAAAACCGGCCGCGTTTTCAACATCGGTTATCAAGTCCTTCCTCTTTAACTCAGATTAAAGATGTTTTCCTCAGCAAGTAAAACCCTGTGGAGAGGACCATTGTTCACCATTCCCAATTCTTTCATATGCACCGTGATTTAATATCTCAAAACTCTAGGCCAAATTTCAAGGTGAATCGTCCCCATCGGCGAGTTAAGTACAACGTTTGAGGGACGTACCCCCATGCTTATGAGAACTCTAAGCGACCCTACACAAGCCGCTTCGTGGGAGCACCCATGCATATCCTTCTATTATTTCTTTCTTATTGCTAATTGTGGATGTATAAGGCTTTGTAAACTTTTCCGATTTACTTGTTGTTTGTTGCATGCGATATTTTTTAGGATTTACCCAAAATAATCTCTGAAAGACGTCTCAGAGTCGCGTATCGGATCAGTTTTGTCCTGTCTCAACAGTCGAGCTTGCACTAATCGCCTTTGCTTACAATTAAGTTTTGGAGGAAATCCAATATCCTGAGAACTTATCAACTATAACGTTTATCTTTAAAGCATACTAATAAACGCTTAGGATTTACGTAAGGACCCTTCCTTACAAAATTGAGGACAATGTTTAATTCAATTAATGGGAGGATCTAATCGATTTGATTATGCCTGGCAGCTGTTGTTCTCATAGTACCCCTGTGTTTCCACAAAAATATAAAATTTTGTCACAAGTTTGACCTTTCCTGCTAGTAGAATAAGAATAAATTTTACTGCCGAACGAGCGGTGGTTGAGCCTAGAGCTTGTTTCTTTAACTTTAGGCTTTTTTTTAAGCGTTCGTCGAAATTCACGGAAGAACAAAAAATGATACGTTAAGTATGAGTAGTATGCTAAGCAGGAATATTTGGAAATCTTAAAGCTCATGTAGTTAATTTGTATTTTTGGTATTTTCGTCCAAAACTCCTAACCGGATTAATATACGTGCTATTTTTGGAAATTAAACTTAAATCAACAAATTTTTATGTATAATATAGCAAAAATATAGTCATTATTCAAACTTATACTTGAATTTTTCAAAAAGAAGTCTTTAAATAAGTAATATTATATATATATATATATATATATATATATATATATATATATATATAATATATATATATATAATATATATACATATATATATAGAATGATTAAATGAAAAAAATATAATTAATATAGAAACTGAGGGTTGATAAAATTTACTACCCTACCTCTTGCCCGCTCACAACCGATGTGTGTAGTCCTTTTAAAGAAAGCCCATAGTAAGGACATAAAAATCGTGAGACTGATACAATTTTGCGGCCTGCAGGGCTCACAACCGATGTTGCACAATTCTAAAAGGTCGAGGTTACAATGCATAAATGTTTAAATATTAAGTTTAAATTAATAAATAGATTTCTTTTTGTTAAATTCAAATATGCTTTTTAACTTTGACTATTCTATTTTATAAGCTATGTATAGGGAAACCTAAAGTTTTTGAAACTAAGCCGTGATTCCCGATACTAGTCCTCTGCGGGGTGTCAGAAAGGCCTGGTCACTAGCCGCAGGATAGGGAATGAGTGCTCAAGAGAAAGTCGCTCAGATCTAAGGCGATAGAATCTCCAATGCGCCTTTCTAAACACATATAAATTCTTGGAGAAGCTATGTAAACTTGACAAATCCTAATACACATTATTGAGCAAAACACGTTGATGGCGCAATGTGTTCTTTGAGAAAATTCCAAAAATCGCACATTTCACACCTACAATAAGTATCTCATACTAGGCGAAGAGTAAATAAGAATCACAGAAATATGACAAATAATGAGTATTGTTACGATCTTTACTGATATTGTACTATGATTTATCGTTTTAATCTTGGTTGGAAAAGTAAAAAGTCCTGGACGATTGAATTTATCCTATTTGAGGCATCTCGGATTCAGAAAATGGCATCTTGTTCTATGATCCCTAACAGTTATGGAAATAACGAAAGTCGGAATATTCTAGTTAATTACTGTAAAAAAAATTAAATAAATAAATAAATAAATTTTGAAAAATGGGAAAATGGGGTGTTTTAAAGCTTGTGATTTTGTAACTCTCTCCACAAAAGTCTTTGCTACTTTTCAAAGATTTAGTTTAGGGAAATTTTAAGTTATTTGGTTTTAGAGCATATAATATTGCGCGAGGACACGCAATCGCTTAGTTTGGAGAATTTTGATATGTGAGAAATCACATATCTTTATTATATCCAAAATGGCCTTTAAATGATCAAAATGTGCAAAAATATACCTGTATTTGTTGAATTAATGTTTGAGTTTGTTGCATTTGTAGTGTACGTGATAGTGCAAAAATCACAAGAAAACGGTCAAAGCCGGACAAACACGAACACGGGAACGCAAAGAGTACAAAAGATCCGGAAGATTGCTATTAATGGTCAATAAAGTCAACTCTTGGTCAACATTGGTCAACCACAAAAAGACAAAATCCTCAAAATACCCAAAATGCCCTAAATGTTAAACCTAATTTCACCAAAAGTCCCTAAATCCTAACACCGTTATCTCCTTATAATAAAGGGATAACAATCGTTATTCCTTTATAACAGAACCTTATAACCAAGCCCAATCCTCATCACCCGGCCTAATTCCATTTTTATAAATCCCGGGCCCAAAGTCAACCCTCACACCTGGGTCAAACAAAGATATAAAAAAGATAAGGAAAGATTGAGTGTGAGAATTTCTTTATTACCTGTTCATCATCTCTTTCAGTTTTAACCTACACGAAATCAAAGGTAAATGCAAATGTGATGATGTGGCTCAATGATTTCGAGTAGCAAGGAACAAGCAGGCAGAGTTATATGTCATGAGAGGCTCTTAGTGGTCGAAGCCCACAAGAAAGGACACGCGGATATATGAAAGAAACACACAAGGACAAGGATTTTTACACTAAATCCTAGCCAAAAGAAGCACAAAAGGTCTGACACATAGAATGCCACATTGGCAATCCGTGTGCTCATCATTTAATCCAACGGTGATGAATGGGAATCCAATGATTGGAAATTAATGAAGGGTCGTGATCAAATAGATGAGGAGCAGGCTAGACTCCTAGAAGCTTCACTCTAAGGCTATAAATAGAGAGCAAGCCTCACACATACGATCTCCTTTTTTCCCATTTTTATTTATTAGTAGTTTAAGTAAATTTTCATTTTCATGTAACTTGATCTTGTAATTTTCATTTTCAAAGTTTTGTATTCAGTTTTAAATCAATAAAATCATAGTTTACTCATTCATAATCTATTTTTACCTATAAGCTTTTATATATCTCAAATGCTTTTGTTCAACTATTTCACAAGCTACTCTTATAAGCTCTTTGAGTCTCTAAGCTCAGATTGAGCTCAAATTAGTCATTTAATATACTCAAACTCTTAAAATTAGATTAATACCTACTTAAAATGGATTTCGTTGCTTTGGATGATGAACTAGCAATGGAAGAGTTCATAGGACTTTACTAGCTTATCCTTGTGTAAGCTAGAGTTGTATAGAAGTAGGCTCCTGACTTTTATAAGCCTCTGTTAGCTAGGCAATTGTAAGTTTCATTTTACCTTTTCTGTCTTTAAAATCTTTGATTAAATCTGCTGAATTTGCTTATTTACTTGCTTATTTATGTTTTTAATTGCTTTTTATATCTATTTAGTTAAGTTTTGTAATTGTTTCTAAAGTTTTTTTTAATTAGATCTTAGTTTTCTTCTTTATGTCTCATATATCAATAAAAATCAAAATATTAGCTTAACTAGTTAGCTTAATGATTCTGGCTTATTTGATTGTTGGTATAAAGATCAGAAGGTCTGATATAGTTGTTGTATCTAGTATACAAGTTTTATTCATTAGATTTAAATTTCATAAGCTTAAATGAATTTGAAAAAGTTTAAAGGGGTGTTTGGCATAGCAGTACTAACCACAAGTTAGTACTGCTAGTGGCCAATTGGTCTTTTATTTTTGATTCAAATTCTTTCATCTAAGTCTGTTTATGCTGGATTTATAAGCTAGGTTAGAGTTAAGTGAGTTTTCATAAGTTAGATTAATAAAAGTCCAAGTCAGATAAGCCTCATTTCCATAACCTAGTTCTAATTGATTCTAGTAATTTGCATGACCTTATTTGCTCTTAGTGTGTGTTTAATGAGTGTTAGAATTAATGTTTTAAGTCTGCATCAAAGGTTTTAAAGTTTTGTTCATATAAGTGCAAACTGCATCAGCAGTTTTAAATGACAAACAACCATTTTCAACACAAATTTTCAGAGGGTAAAAATTAATCTTAGGTTTTGAAATTTGGCATACAAGTAGGTCTAAGGTCAGTGTCAATCTATTTTAAATTAGTTTTCAAAAATAAGTTCATTATCATATATGTTTTTAGCCTTAAAATAAGCTTTTTGTCTTTTAAAACCAAAAGTAACTAAGTGATCTTAATGTATAAGCTGTTTTTAACAAGCCTTTTTATTAAGCTTCTGAATTTCAAAATGGTTTTAAAAAGTTGTTTTAAGTAGTATTTTAGGTGTACTTTTTAGGGTAATAAGCCAAAAGTCAATAAGGATCCTTTAGCTTATTTAAAAATAAGCTCAAAGGTGCCTTAAGGGGCTGTTTGGTTATTAGTTTACACCAATAGTGCTTATTCCTTTATTTTAGCTTATCTGCTATTTGTTATGGCTTATTTAGGTTTAGCTTAGCTTATTAAGTTTAGTATAATCCCATTTTAGCTTATTTGGTTTTGATATAAGCTTATTTGAGCTTATTTGCTTTATAGTGTGAATTTTGAGTGTTTTTAAACCTTTTTAGCTTTTCTGTCTATCTAGCTTGTCATTTGCGCTTATTTATGATCTTATGTGCTTTTTAGACATAGCTTATTGACTGTTTTAGCTTATTTGTCATTTTTTCTTGCTTAATCTCCTTAAAAAATACAAACAGTTAGTTTTCTTAGAACTTAGAGTATTTTAGCTTATTCTTGACTTACATAGCTTATTTCTGTGCTTATTTGAAGTTTATAAAAAAGATTTCTTTGTAAAAAGTGCTTATTTTCAAGTTTTCTAAAAAGTTATAAAAAAATGGCGAAAATAAAAACACTTGGGAAAGTGGAAAGCCCCGGGTGAGCAAGGCACGAACTCGGGACCTCTACCACCTTCACCAAGCGTTTTAACCCCCACACACACAACCATCACGCTACAATAGCTCATCTGTTAGTTCTTTGCATAATCTATCTTTAATATACATTTTAGCCCTTTTTGGTTTATAAGCTGTTTTAGCTTATTTCACAGCTTATTCGATAAGTTGTGTTCCCGAGCTTATTTTTCCTAGATTCCTCTTAGTTCAAGCTACTTTCTATAATTTTTTCAGAATTTTTATAATTAGTTTAGTATTTTTAAACATTTATTTTTATTAAAAACTTTAAAAATTCATAAAAAATAGAAAAATAATCAAAAAAATATATTTCTTTTTTAGAAAATTTTCTTTTATCATATAGCTGCTAGGAAAATTAGTTTTGCTTTCGTAGGGTTTAATTTGCAAAATTTCATCTTTTAAAGGACGGGATTCGTTCCCGTTCACATTTTTCGAGTTTTTAAGCTCAATTCGACTCCGTTTTTGTTCTAGTTTTCTTTAAAATTACTTTTTAATCAATTAGAGTCAATTAAAAGTGAAAAATTCATTTTAGGTTTATTTTTGGTAATTTAGGGTTTTTAGTCACAGTTTAGGGTTTCCGTTTTACGTTTTTAGCTAAAATTTGTTTTCCCTTAAGTAAAATTTAAGTTTTTGCATTAATTTTCTCGTAGTTTTAGATAACCAATATCAATCTTATCCCATTCAAGCATCGATTCTCAAAACGACTTTCAATTTTCAATTGCTTTCCTCATCGGGGATAACGACCCGGGAATCATACTTCCAGATTATTATAACTGAGATCTTTTGATTCCTACCTTTCTTTTTATATATTTATAAGTATATTTTATATATATTTATTATATATTAAAGTGTGTAGTCAGAATTTCATCACATACCGTAAGCGGCATCATGGCCAACTATCTTGACATGAGTGTTCCACCATGTTCAAGCAACTGAATGGAGTGTGCAAGTAGCCTACTTGACTTGATTCTGAACTGTACAATTACTGATATGGAAAACAGACTCCATTCTTTCAAACCATTATGATAGACCGGCAACTCCTTCTGTGCCTTTGAAGTTTAATGGTTGGCATTTGAGAAAGTCAGTGTAAGTACATTCACGGGCAGTTAGTTCTGTCCTTCTAACACCCATTCCCGAATTATGGCTATCATCGATATTCGTATTTCTGTCAGCATCACATGCTGCCAAAACGGAAATAACGCCTTGGTCAATCATTGCCTGAAGCTGGGCACTAGTGACAGATGTGGTGTTGGTTGTTTCTGGGGCTGTGTTTGACCTCGTGGCTCTTTTTGGTGCCATTTTCTTTAATCACAAGAAAATATAATACCTGTTAGATTTCGCAAAATCATAAGCATGACATGACATATGCATAATAAATAAAGTGAGATCACAACACATAGTTAAACTTACAATTGAATTGAATATTAACAATGGTGTAGCTAAATCGACATTCATTCATAACAAATTCGATTACAGACATGACATAATACCACCATTCCATATATAATTGGAAAACATACATGATTGGTTCAGATACAAAATGATCACAACGATTAGGTTACAAGATAAAATATACAACCTAAAGCCATACTAGCGGGGAGTTACCCGTAATACTTAGTATGTTGTACAAAATAGCTAGCCATAACAAGTTCTATGAACTGCTACCCGACTCCCCTGGTGCATCAGGCTGTGCCGGACCTTTAGCGGGTCCCTGCTAACTCTCGAACTCTGTCATCTGGGTCTAAAGTTTCTTTAGAAACTTTAGTGCCTCAATGAATTGTGCCTGTCTCCTACGGTCCGCTGTCAGCAACTCTATAATCGCCGCATGTCTCCTGTGGTCCATTGCCTGCGACTCTGTAATCACTGCCTGCTGACCCAATACAGTAGTACGCAGTGACATAACCTCTGAACGTGAAAGATTACTAGCGTCCATGGATCGTCCCCAAGCCCCTCGAGACATCCGAGCCTGTCTCTTTATAAGTAAACTTGTACGAGCATGTGCACGTCTATCCCTATAAAGCATGTTGAGCCGACCAGCCATCATTTGTCGCTTAGTCTGCTGATCGTCCAGTCTTACATAGATCTCGTCTGTGTCTTGCCTAACCCTAGTGGCAAACTCTGTCATCCGTCGACCCAACTCTATGTCATCAGTCGCTGGTGCCCCTGGCATGTCTACTAGCATCTCATCCTAAGTGTCGGTGATCCCATAACCGACATCTCTCTCTAGATCATGCCTAATCTCCCTATCCATGGTGGCAACAAAAACATAGTCCGCCCTGAAACCTCCAGGAGGTTTAGCAGTGAGGGAAGACGAGCTCTCTCCTACCTCATATCTCTGACTTAGAGCGATACCTAACCTCTTCCGAGGCGGTAAGGTAACCTCGAGTCTGTCTGCTCGACGGTCAGTAGAGAGTAGATGCAAAGGTGGTGATGAAGTAGGTAGCAGTATGGGTAAGAGTGGTGGTGTCCCTGATGGTGGGGTACTTGATGGTGGTGTATCTGCTCTGGTGTGGGAGAGTATGATATGTGGCGGTGGTAAATGAGAAGTAGATGGGGCCTCGGCTCTCAGCCGGATCATTGCAGCTCTGTAGCCTAATGGATAAGTAGGACTAATAGGTAATGGTGGAGGTGATACAGGTAGTAGTGGTGAGGGAATCTAAGGTAGTGGTGATGACCATAGTGAAAGTGGTGATGGTGGAGGTGATGGTATGGCAAGGAGTCTAGCAACCTCTACTTCAGACCAAAATGGTGTAGGTTGTTCATCTCGGATCGACATCCTAGAAGTAACGCGGTAAGCAGGATGTGGTGGTGGTGTGGCCGCAGAATCGTCGGTCTCAAATGGCTCGGTCTCCTCAGTAGATGGGGCCTCATCAACAGCGTGTAAAGCAACATCTGTAGATTCGACAGGAGCTGGGTGCTCCTCATCCCCCTCAATACCAACATCATCATCCTCGTCATCATTGGATGACTCATCTTCATCATCGCCATCATCTCCTCTGTTGACATGATAATCGGCAGGATCCTCCTCAGGGTTAGTCGTTTTGTTAGGTTTGACTAAGTGTACGTATGTGCTTTATGTGTGTTCTATGTGTGATATGTGACGTTTTGTTTATGTGTTTGTTAATCATTTTGAGGTGTGTATTCATTTCAATAATGATGGAATTGGAGTTATTGGTTTAGAAATTTCCATTTGTGATTCACTTGTAGTGATAATGGAAATGAGAGGCGTATTGCATGCAATGCTACATCGATAGTTGATTGGTTTCGGGTTAAGCATTTAAGGGAAATGTATCGCGTTGGTGATAAGTTATGTGAGTGAATTATGGAAGATGGTAGAAAACTTTCTAATTATAGAAAGTGAAATGTAAGTGAAAAGTTATTTTTAGAAAGTCTAGTAAGTTGCGTGAATGTAAAAAGGTATACTCAAATTAGCTTAGGTTTTTATGAAAACATAAGGTAATATAAGTAATTATATAGCAAGGAGCAAGAAGAAAAAAAATTTAGGGATTGTTCTTGTGAAGAAAATTCATGGTTTAAGGTATGTTTAGTTTTCTCGGTTAGTTTAATTATTTTTCTGATTCATGTAACACAAGTGTATGATGGATCTAGGCTTTTAAAATTCTTTAAATTAAAGTTAATATACTAATTAGGGTTCTTAGTGATCAATTAGATGCGTGTTGGTGAAGTGTTAGGGTTTAATTTGTGTTAGATTGTGAGTTAGGATTTTGGCAGAATTTTAGGTCGTGTTGTTTGATGGATATCTCAATGATGGTAACGTGTTTTAACTTGTTTCTTGAGTCTATCAATAAGTTCAGAGAGTATACTTTCCAGAAAATCCAGCCTCGAAAGTTTTTAAGGTCGGTAAGGCATTCAAATAACCTTTGCAACAAAAGTGGTCAAAACAGTAAGTACAGGTCAGAATTAGGTCATGTTTGTGAGGATGAAACCCTAACTTAAAAGTGGAATTAAGCTTAGCCCTTCTACATTAGTTAAGTTCCATATGTCTATTGATAATACTGTAATAATTAGCCTCTAAAATCATGTCTAAGTATGGTAGTTAGAGTGATACATTTTGGTGTGCAAACAGATCCGAATTAAGACTGTTTTGAAGTTTGATTTTCTTAGGAGTACTTGTGCATGTAAATGGCTTTTAGGAATCAAATGGTAGTTAGAGAACAGATAAAGGAACATAGATGATTTTTTGTATCATTTATAAAGGTCATCAAGTAAGGTCTTTAAGTTAGTCAAGACACACTAAAATTCTGCAATTTTAAATAAATTATAGTTAACTAATGTAACGTGTTAATGAGGAGGTTAAGGTTGGGCATGGTGTCAGGGTGACCCATGATGGTTAATCAAACCCTTAAACATCCATCATATGAGTGTTACATGGACATAACCATTTGGCTTAGTCGCGTGTAACACGATTGTGTTTGTATTGTGTAGCTTGTGTTGATATTGTTTGGAAGCTGCTTGTGCATCAGGTGAGTTTCATAGTCCCTCTTTTCACATCACTTTTAAATTGGTATGGAAATGATGCAAATGGATTTAAAATGTTCTAATTACTGTGATTATGTGTCTTTTTGAAAGTGCATGGACTTTACTTGGCTATTATATGTTACGTGCTAAATGCTTATGTGTATTGGGATAGGGGGTAACGTTCCTACCCATTTGTTGTGATATCGGGATCAAGGGTAATGTTCCTTCCCATGTGAAGTAATGGTTTTAATGGATTGGGAGTAACGTTCTTACCCAATTGTTGATATTTGTTGGATCGAGGGACACGTTCCATTCCCACGCTTTTTTTGGTTACATTTGCATGCTAGCTTGTATGATAGTGCATTTAATGTCAGGTATGCCTTTGCTATCGTAATGCAACACTCCTTTATCTTGTGTTGGGTATTGTCATGACACATAATGTCCCATTTAATTATCCTTTTTCTTTAGTTCTCTCTATTGTTGACACCATTGTGTTGTGATGATATCCATGATGTTACGCCTCGTGTTTCCGCCTAGGCGGGGTGTGACAGATTGGTATCAGAGCCTTTGGTTATAGAGAAGTAGGTGGTTGAGCCTAGACTATAACCTAGGGGTCCTTCATGTTGATGCATTTAGAGCTTAAGTGTTTAATGCTATAACTGCTATGCTTCCCCGCTATATTGCATAGCTTATATTTTCCTATTTTGTTAAGTTTTCATTTAGTTATTTTGTCTACCGTTAATTGATATGATATATATTACTTTCTTAAGTATCTTAGCTATGTTTTTCCCCTACCCGTAAGATGTCTCGTTTGGGAACCGTTTTCCCAACTGGACTTAAGCGTTATAAGGATCCATAAGAGGAGCCTATTGTGGAACCAAAGGAGATAGGATAGTTGATCATTTGTCGGATTCGCGTAATAAGGCTGGACTCGCAGAGTCGGGTGATTCTTGCGGAGGCAAAGTTAAACCCAAGCGAGGCCCAGCATAAGTTTATCCCGTCCTTTACCTCGTCATGTTGTTATTGATTATTTCTTTTGGATATTTTGTATTTTGGGAATTGTTGCGAGACTTTCGTTCCTTTATGTCGTTTTGATTTTATTTTGATATAAGTACAAAGACTTCCGCTAACTCTGATTTAAAGCTTTCAAGATAATGCAAAAGAATGAGCATGTTGGTCAAAACAAAAGATCGCAAGATGGCAAAGATGATAAAGACAATGACAAAGGCTCAAAGTCAAGATCGCAAAGCATGAAGGAACAAACCTACAACAAAGAACAAAGAACAAAGACAAAGACCAAGAACACTCAAGCTTAAACGACAAAAGCAATCTCACTGATCTCATGAAGGAGTGTCATCAATGAACTCACTTCGGGGGAGATTGTTAGCCTCAATTTTATTGAGTCAATAAAGGAAGCTCGTTCCCGTGTTCAAGACCTCACTTCGGGGGAGATTGTTAGCCTCAATTTATTAAGTCAAACAAGGAAGCTCGGTCACTCTACGATGGAGCTTCGGTCTTTAATTAGTTAACGTTGTAATAAAATATTATCGGGAATCGGGCTCGATAGTTAATCTAATATTGTATATGTTTTGGGTTTAATCCCAAGCAAAACCCGAGCCCGGGTCCTAGTTAAATATCCCGCGCGTCACATTAAATGTGTAGGGGTATATATATATTTAGATATTTTCTTTTCAGAAAATATCTCATATATATAGATATTTTCTTTTTAGAAAATATCTAGTTTTCATTTTTTCAATATATCTTTTTTCTCTCTCAACTCTCTCTCTCTCTAAATCATCTCTCTTTCTCCTTTCTTGCTTTGATTCGTGTTTCGGAATATGAAGTGTTAATCGGGAACCTACATATGTCATTTTGATTTTATTTTGATATAAGTAAGTAGTTAATCAATGGAGCATCCTTTATGTGTTAAGTTGGAGTGGTTTAAGATGTGCAATGTGGTAGATAATTTTTCTCTTACCCTAATTGGAGGATATGTTGAGCTGAGTTGTATAGATAGTAAGTTTGCCCTTCTATCTAGTATTTGCGGATACCTAGTATTGCTATTATAGAGGTTGCTCGTTTGCTCAGTTGTTTGTCTAGATTTCCTAAGTCTAAGCTTAGCATCCCTTCATCGTACTTTGTTAGTAAGGATACCTGATTTTTCCCATTCTACGTCTTGATGTATATTGGTTGTTCAGATCTGCTTTTTCGGATATAGGCGCGTTTCGTTAGTTCCTTCGTTGCATTGATTACTCGTATGAGTATCAAACGTTTTTAAGCCCTAATTGTTCCTAACATATTAGTGTGTATCATTACTCCCTTGATTGTATATCCCTTGGTCTTCGTAACCCGTTGGTGACGTGTTAGTATTGATGCTTTTAGGTTTGCTCTGTTGATCGTTATTTTGGAAGACACATACGTTTTCTTTTGGGTACGTAACGTCTTGCATGAGTTTTCTTGTACGAGTTCGTTTGATTTTATGTTGAGTATATGGTTCCTGGTGTTTTCCTTCATTTTCAAACAATAGAATTATGTTAGAGTCTGTATGGTGTTTTACGATCCCTTTTGGTATTACGACGTCCTTTGTTTGAGTAACATATTTTATAATTGATATCTTATTATAAAAACCCTTTGGAAGTATTATGTTGGTGTTTGGAGAAAACTGTGTCTAAAATGATCTTTGTAAATAGACTTTGTTTTATTATAAAAAGCAGGTTTAAAGTGATTCATAGTGGTAAGGTACGATACACCATTAGATAACCATCTCTAGATTTTTTTATGACAACCAGAATGAATTTTTCAAAGATTACATTTAAGACAATTTCATTATTATTTAAAACGATTTTTATACTTAAAGTGACTTTCTTAATTTAAATTGATTTTTATAAAAACGTTATTTAAATTGGTCTTTCGAGTAAAGTCGATAATTGGTATAAGAATTTACGTCTTTCGTATTGATATTTTTGTATGTGTTCATTTGTCGTGGTACGCCTGTTGATTTTCTTTCGTTTGCGCTTTCCCTCGGTGCATATACGCATCTTTTCTTTCAAAGGATTCTTATGTCATTTGATCCACGTCTATTTGCATATGTGGAATCTCCTATATGCATTCTAGCCTTTGACTCGTTATTCGTTTGTTATCCTATTCGATTGATCGTAACCCTTGGAGTTCGTTGATACCGTTGAGTCGTGGAAGCTTTGATGTGATTGTAGGGTCATGGAAGCGTTGTCCGAGTGCATGAGGATGACATTCCAAAGACCGCATTTCGAACGAGATATGGACATTTTGAGTTTACGGTTATGCCATTTGGGTTAACCAATGCACCAGCGGTTTTCATGGACTTAATGAATCGGGTTTGCAAACCGTACTGAGGTAGGTTTGTCATCGTATTCATTGATGACATTCTGACCTACTCAAAGTCGAAGGAAGAGCATGAAGTTCACTTGAAGTTAGTGTTGGGTTACTGAGGAAGGAGAAGCTGTATGCGAAGTTTTCTAGGTGCGAGTTTTGGTTGGAAGAAGTGCATTTTCTTGGTCACGTGGTCAACCATAACGTAATCACGTGGACCCGAGTAAGAGTGAGGTAGTGAGGAATTGGATGATTATTCTTAGGATTGGCAGGTTACTACCGACGTTCATCATGATTTTTTTAGGATTGTTGAACCCCCTTACTTCCCTAACTGAGAGGAATCAAAAGTATGAGTGGGGCGAAAAAGAGGAAGAAGCGTTTCATACCTTGAAGAATAATTTGGGTGATGCTCCTATCTTGGCGTTACCAGACGGAATTGAAGATTTTGTAGTTTATTGCGATGCATCGAATCAAGGACTAGGTTGTGTGCTCATGCAAAGAGGCAAAGTAATCGCCTATGCATCGAGACAACTGAAGATTCACGAGAAGAATTATACAACACACGACCTAGAGTTGGGAGCTGTCGTGTTTGCTCTTAAGATTTGGAGGCATTACTTGTATGGCACGAAGAGTGTCATCTACACGGATCACAAGAGCCTTCAACATATTTTCGACCAAAAGGAGTTAAATATGCGCCAAAGGAGGTGGATCGAGCTGTTTAGGGATTATGAGTGTGAGATTCGCTACCATCCTGGTAAGGCGAATGTAGTGGCTGATGCGTTAAGTAGGAAGGAACGGGTGAAACCTAGACGTGTTCGAGCAATAACTATGACCATTCAGTCTGGAGTGAAAGAGATGATATTGGCAGCCCAAAGTGAGGCGTTCAAACAGGAGAACGTTCTTGCAGAAAGACTACATGGTTTAGATCAACAGATGGAAAGAAAAGGAGACGAGAGTTTGTACTTTATGGATTGAATTTGGGTTCTATTGGTAGGAAGTGTAATGGATAAGGCCCATGCATCAAGATACTTGGTACATCCGGGAGCAGATAAGACGTACTATAATCTTGGAGACATGTATTGGTAGCCACTTTTTAAATTAATTTGAATTAAATAGATTTTAAAAACTAATTTAATCAAATTAAATCCAAAAAATAGCAAATTAAGTTCTAAAAATTGAGAAAAATGATTTTTAAGCTTATAAAAGTCTAAAATAACATAAAAACTTAGAAAACTATTTTTAACTATTTTTAAAATTAAAATCCTATTTTTAAAATTAAAAATAAAAGCTCAAAAATGAAAATAAAAATCTAAAAAAGGTAAAAATGATTTTTCTTAATGTAAAACTAAAAGTACTTTTTATAAAACTAAAAACTATTTTTTTTGTATTTTTTTAAAACTTTTTCTATTTTTTATGTATTTTCTAAGATTTAAACTTTCGAAAAATGATAGAAATTAAACTAATTAATGGAAAAATGTGAAAAATTCAGGGAAAATACTTAATGCTAGCAGGAACCTAAGAAAAATAAGCACACTCAAAATACTACTCAAATAAGCACTACAATAAGCTAACTATGCTACGGCTTATAAGGAAAAAGGAAAAGAAAATCAAGTATAAAGATTAAATGGTGCAAGGAATGGTTGGATGAGCTATTGAAGCACAATGGTAAAACGCATGGTACACAAGCAAGAGGTCGTAGGTTCTAGACTAACAACACACCCCTTTTTGCACTTTTTTATTTTTAACTTTTTACAAAAACTGAATACTGGAGCTTATAGAACACTCAAATTTAATCACTTTTAATAAAGATAACTTGAGCTGAAACTCAAGGATAAGCTCAAAAAGAGCTTTTGAAAGACTGTTCACAGAAAGTAGCCTTTTAAGGCTTTTAAAACTTGATTTCACTAAAAGCTTTGCACAAGCTTTAATATAAGCTCAAATTAAAAAACAAAAACTGTCCTATGTAGCTTATGATGTGCATAAGCTAAAAATGATAAGCTACTTAAGCTACAAACACTTACCCCTAGCTGAATTTGAAGATCAAAAAGGGAAACTCAGGAATTAACTCAAAAAGCACAAAATACAATTAAGCTAAAACACTCATTAAGCTAAACTAAACTTTAAGCTCTTAAAAACTTATCTATCTACTATTTAACTACTAATTTAGATCATAAGAACAAACACCTTAAGCTGAAAATCAAAACTTAACAAGCTACTTAAACTACCTACTGTTTTTGGCTTTTTTGGTTTTTTAATGACTTTGAAAGCAAATTTACCTAAGAATTTGAGCTAGAAATTAAAAAATAAAGCTTAATCTATCTAAAGCTATATCTAAACTAAGAGCAAACTAAATTTTAAAACCTAAGGCTAAGTTTTCTAGCTAAAATGAAACCTAATAATGACAGCAGTAGTAAGTTACCATTGCTGATGCAAATGGCAAAGCCAAGCACAAATGCAGGCACCTAATGAGATTAAACCTGCACTTAACACTCTTATTGAGTGTGCAAAAACACAAAACAAGTAATAACCAAGCCTTGTATGGCTTGGTTCAAATTTACACAAGCAAAGACAAAGGGAAAAAGTCCCCTAGTGCTAAGATGAAAATATTAAGCCTCAAATTGATTATAAGCTTAAACTAATGACTCAAAATTACTCAAAACCTAATCAAATATGCTGATTCAGTTTGTAGCAAACTTTCTAAAAATAGAAAGCGGTTTGGTAAAATGAAAGTTATATTTAGAAAGTTAGTAGTAGAGTTAGTAAAAAGGTTGATCAAATTAGCACTTAGGTTTTTATTAAACACTTAAGGGAATGAAGTAAACAGTTAATTAATAATTAAAAAAATAAATTAAAAAATATATATTTGGGGCGATTTGTTTGTCGGCAAGGAAAGAAAGGAAAAAAAGAGTTTTATCTTAAAACCAACTCCAATTAGATTAGGACTCAAACTAAATACCTATATAATCAAAAACCCTAGCTCTCTTCCCCCTTGCTTGTGATGTGTGATCTCCCCTCCCCAAAACCCTAAGGAGTCGATTTTCATTGCTAGATCCAAGAGTCAATCAAGAGTTGTTGTTTAGGTGCTTATAATCAAGGTAAGTGTGTTCATCCTAGTTTAATTAATGTAATCATGTAACAACTAATTGATGATGGATCTAGGGTTTCATAAAATACAGAATATTAATGATATTTAATGATGCTAGAGTGATTAGGGCTTGATTAGGGTCATGTTCATGCAATTGGTTAGGTTAGATTTACGTTAAAACTTGATTTAGGGTTGAGCAGAATTTTGGGCCGTGTTCAACGACTGATATCTAGATGATAAAAACGTGTATTGTAAGTGTGTTTCTTGAGCCTTATGATTTTCTAAAAGAGTCTACTTTCAGAAAATCCGCCTCAACGTTTTTTAAGGTAGGGAAGTCATTCACATTAATTTTTACAAGAAAGTGGTGAAACAGTAAATATGGTCAGAATTTAGGTCATGTTTGGGAGGGTAAACCTAACTTACAATATGGAATTAACCTTAGCCCTTCTACAGTCGTTAAGTTCAATATGTTTATTAACCAGTGTTGCAAAACAAGGTCTACAAGGCCGATTAATCGCCGATTACGCGCTATAAGGCCACCAACCTTGCCGATTAATGTAACAGGGTCAAACATATAGGTCAACCGTAGTCAACGGCGATCAACGGTGGTCAACCATGGTCAAACTTGCCGGAAACCTTCTAATCTTGCTGGAAGTATTTAAAACTCACCGTAAACTTGTTTTGATTACTTATAGTAACTTTTTAAATCTATTACAAGTTTTTTCAGAAAAAAGTTTTGCCAATAATATCAAAAACTCGCTGGAAATACATAAAACTTGCCAGATTTACCCAAATTTTGCCAGAAATGTCAATTCGATTAATCGCCGATTAATCTCGCCTTGAACGATTACAAGCTACAAGGTGGTCGACCGCTCGGCTAACAATTCATGATTTTTGCAACCTTGCTATTAACCTCACACATTTTATGCTGAGTAGTAGTCCTAAGTATTGGTTAGCAAGGGCACAAACATTTTATGTGCAATCAGATCCGAATTGGAACAGTTTTGAAGTTGGATTTTATTTGGAGTAGTTGCACATGTAATTAGTACTTAGGAATCACAAGGTAACTAATAAACTTATAAATGAACTTAGGTGATTTTTGGTATGAATTATGGAGGTCAGAAAGTAGGATTTTTAAGTTGGTAAAGATACGCTAAAATTCTGCAATTCTGAATAAATTGTAAGTATCTAGTGTAATGTGTTAATGAGGTGGTTAAGGTTGGGCATGGTGTCGGGGTGACCTATGATGGTTAATCAAACCCTTAGACATCCATCATATGTGTGTGTTACATGGAGTAGAGCCTTTAGCTTGGTCGCGTGTAACCATGTTTATTTATTTATATAGTTGTGTGTAAAGATTTAGAAGCTGCATTTGAGCATTCAGGTGAGTTACATAGTCCCACTTTCTACATTGTTTTAAAAATATGTTGGAATGATGCAGTGTGAAAAGAGTTTTAAATTGCTGTGATTATGTGTTGTGTAAATGCATGGCGTATTCATGTGACTTAATTTGCGTACTGTGCTACATGTTTTGTGACGTGATTATTGATGTGTAGCTAAGTCAGGAGACTTACTAGCGAGTTTCTCTGGCCTACTTTGTGGAGTTATTGTTGACTAGTCAAGGGGTTACCTGCGGTATCTCGGCCTGAGCTAGAAGGATGAGATATTGTTATGTGATGTGCTAGTTGGGTGGGTTACCTTTGGTATCTCAGGCTTGAGTAGAAGGAATAAGGACTAGATTGATCCAAGAGCTAGAAGTGATAAGGAATCCTTGGTATCTGTATGATTGATTTGGATTGAATTGAATTACATGTTAGCTTGTAAGTTAGTTAGCATAATTGTCATGCAAAAGTATTGTTTTTTTATCACAGTAATTCAGTTAATGATTTTGGTAATAGATTAATTATGTGTGTCTGAAAACCTATGTTTCTCACCAACCATTGTGTTGACGTATAAGCATCATTTTCAGGTTATTCAGAAATGATGAGATTAAGGTTAAGAAAAGTGTCTAGATGGACCGTAGGCAGCTGGCGAAGTTTAGTGATCTAGATTTCGTTATTTGTTATGGATGATAAATGATATTTGACTTGTTTGTTGGGATGTTTAAATGTTTGCATGTCATGACATTGGCATGAACTGCCTTTATTTCAATGTCAGACGCCTTTGGATTTTGTTGATGTTTTTGGGTATTTTCATGACACTGTGTGTCTATACCTTGTATTATTATGCATGTTTAGTTTCTCTATATAGACGCCAATGTGTTATGATGATTCCCTTTCTCGTCGTGCCTCGCGTTTCCGCCTTGGCGGGGTGTGACATGATGACATCATCTTTGGGTCTACAAAGAAGTCTTTATGTGTTGAGTTTGAGCAGATGATGGACGAGAGATTCCAGATGAGTTCTATGGGGGAGCTCACTTTCTTTTTAGGGTTGCAGGTAAAATAAAAAGATGATGGAATCTTCATCAGCCAAGACAAGTATGTGGCTGATATATTGAAGAAGTTTGATTTTGTCATAGTGAAGACAACAAGCACTCCAATAGAGACTAACCTAACAAGGCATTAAACAAGGATGAAGAAGCTGAGGATGTAGATGTTCACTTGTATAGATCAATGATTGGATCATTGATGTACTTAACAACTTCTAGGCCTGACATAATGTTTGCTGTTTGTGCTTGTGCAAGGTTCCAAGTTACACCAAAGACTTCACACCTTCATGCAGTTAAGAGGATCTTTAGATAAAAGGACATACTAAATTGGGCCTTTGGTATCCTAGGGATTCACCATTTGACTTGGAAGCTTTCTCTGATAGTGATTATGCTAGAGCTAGCCTTGACAGGAAATCCATAACAGGAGGTTGTCAATTTCTTGGTAAAAGATTGATTTCATGACAATGTAAAAAGTAGACTATAGTTGCTAATTCTACTACTAAAACAGAGTATGTTGCTGCTGCTAATTGCTGTGGGCAGGTGTTATGGATCTAAAATCAAATGCTTGATTATGGGTTCAACTTCATGAACACCAAGATTCACATTGATAATGAAAGCACCATTTGTATTGTGAAGAATCCAGTGTTTCATTCTAAAACCAAGCACGTTGAAATAAGGCATCATTTCATAAGAGACTCTTATAAGAAGAAGTTGATTCAAGTGATCAAGATTCACACAGACCACAATGTTGCAGATCTTCTCATAAAGGCTTTTGATGTTAGCAAGTTTACCTTTCTGATTGCTAACATTGGATTACTTAATATCTAAAACATTGTTTGCGGGGAGGTTAATTAAGATTGGATAAAAGTAAATGTAACATTCTGTAGAAGTGGATGAAGGGACAAGACAACCCACTGATCCCCAACACACATTTACATTTGCTCAACTCTCTAATGAAGAACCAATTACTGTTTTATAATCATATCAACTTCAAAAGACTTAAAAACTTATGAAAGCCAAAAGGACCACTGAGATATCTTAGTCTAGTGGATCTATTCACCTTGTTACAGATGAGACTATCTATAAGGAGTGGGAAGACAGAATGGAAAGGTTTGGAAATTTTAATAGGCCGGTTCTCTTAAAATTAAGGGGGCCGCACACCTCAACACAGCCGGTCCCCTTAATTTTTAGGGGGCCGTCTATCTGAGAATTTTTTTTTCGATTTTGATTAGTTTTGTAAATGTACAATTATCGAAAATAGTCGAGAGCTACTAAGCATATCTATCATTTTAGATAATCTAGTGTCTCGAAATAATGAAGTTGAAGGCGATGAGAGAAAAATACTTGACATTTTTAATTTAACTTTTTGTTAAGTTAAGTAAACTTAAATAATTTCCAATGAAATAATTAAGTTGTCAAGACTTTTGGATCGAGAGGTGGTTTAGAGATGATTGACAAAATTTAATCGACATTTTAATTAACCTTTTGTTAATTAAAAATGCTTTAGTTACTTAAGATGAAATAATCAAGTTATCAAGCCGAGAGAAGATTTAACGAGGATTTAGAGATGTTTTCAATCAACTTCTAGTCAATTGAATAAATCAATTACTTCGGATGAAATAATTAATTCGTCCAGATTTTGTAATATTTGAAAATGATAAATAAAAAAAAAATATGTGCGATTAGAATAATTAGAATGGAGTTAAAGCTTGATTAGAAAAGATTCTTAGATAGACGTTTGTTTATTGTTAACAAGTAGGGACGAGGGTGGGACGTCGTTGTCGAAGGGAGTTATGTTGCATCACTTAGTATTTTGTATGTCATGCCTTTTCGGCGTAAGATGAAAAATTAATCCTACTTCTATGTTAATAATTTTCCACTAACTCAACTCACTTTTCTTCATCTACGTGAGTTTGCTATTAGTGGATATAGAAGATTTCCATTTTATGGAGGTATGTAGAGAATCCTAATTCAACTACGTGAGAGATGAGTTCATAATGAACAAACTCTTTTAATTCTAGAAAACCAACAAATGACATTTTTAGTGACTACATATTTCTCCAAGCTAAATTTTTATTCTATTAACTATAATTATTTATTAGATTACATATGTTAACAGGAAAATATATAATCATTTAGCATTTAACAGATAATCAAAATTCTAAGGAGTTTGGAAAGAAGACATACCTTTGCCTACGATGTGTTTTCTTCAACATCTTCAAGTAAGTAAGCGTTGAAGTAGAAATCATTTGGTAAATCCGTCATTAGATTTTAAGAATGTATTCACTCGTTGGATTCTAAGAAATGTTCATGAACTAATCCACTAAAATATTGTAACGACTCAACCACTTGGTCCCCAATTTCTCATGGGTCCAAAATTGTTAGTCCCAAACATGTTTTGCATATGTTGCATTTGATTCGGATATATATAAGGTGGACATATTCTCCACGGAGGGAGTTGTGTTGTTGTGAAATAATTCCACATTTGAATGATTAATTATTAGGGTAGTTTTGTTCTACCTTGATCTTCCTAGGTTGTAGTGTTTTAGACCGTGGGTGAGATTTATTGAGTTCTTTTTGAAGAGGAGGAGTTATAGATCTTCGTTTTAGGCTTACTTAATAAAATTAGGGTTTTTTAAAGAGGTTTATAAAAATGTTTTACTTCATAGTCGCTTGCAAGGGTATTTAGTATTGTTTATAAGCATAAATTTTAGTCTTGGCGGATTGAATTTAATTTCTATCTTCTTGTTCTTTAGAACGCAACTCTTGTGACTTTACAAAATTTATTTGTTTTAGACTCCACTACGTTGATCCTTTGGTAATAATTTAAATCCTATAACTGGATTATTCCGGATTGGTTTTTGAAAACTATTATTTTCTTAGCGTGTGATATATTATTAAATTGATTTAGCTAAGGAATCCTTCCTCCTTAAGCTTTTCATTTTCAAACTGAAGGGTCTTGACATAATTGTTTGATTCTTCATTTGCTCCTCTTTACATTTTCTAATTTAGATAGTTTATTTTTTAGTTCGAGTACTTCAATTTTCTAACCAATTTTTAATTTGTTTTAGTGATTTATTTTTAGCCATGACTTTTAGACCTACTTTTCATAGTCGATTATA
The DNA here is from genome assembly GCA_026074375.1 of Tanacetum coccineum. Lineage (NCBI taxonomy): Eukaryota > Viridiplantae > Streptophyta > Magnoliopsida > Asterales > Asteraceae > Tanacetum > Tanacetum coccineum. The sequence goes on from BQNB010035528.1 coordinate 33,015, forward strand.
TTCAATTCTAAGTCTTTTTCTCATACGATGATTGTTCATCACTAAAGAATTCGGGTTCGGAAAGAACTACCTCACTAGATGCTTTAGCCCTTAAGACATTTTCGTCCTGTGTTTCTTTCTTTCTTCATCTTCGTTCGTTATCACTCTATGTTCCTCCAAACGAAGGCTCATTTAATTGTAGTTTCTTGATAGTTTTGGACACTCTCCGATGAGATGATTTGGATCTCCACATTTAAAACATTTTATGTCGCCTTTACCATTTTTGTCGTCTATACTTTTTTGGGATGACTTTCTTTCATCATGTGGTTTTCTTATGAATCTTCCTCGTCTTTTGAAAAGTTTTCTGAAGTCTTCTCACGGTACATTATCCACCCAAGACACGCATTCATCATGGACGTATCTTGGTCCTTCACTATCAGAAGTCGAACTATCTTCATTACTTGATTCCATTTTGGCTTTCAAGGCAAGCGATCTATTTTGTTCTCTTTTGCCTTTGACCATTTCGGAATCTTTCTTAATTATTACTTCATAAACTTTCATTGGTTGTCAATAAGTCATAAGGTGATAGAGATGTTAAATCTTTTGATTCTTCAATATCCGTAACCTTTGCGCGCCATTTAGGATGAAATGCCCTAAGATATTTCCTAACATAATTCTTGCTAGAAAAAACTTTGCATCTAGTTCCCGCTTTTTGGCTAGTTATAAATAGTGTTAAATCTAGCAAAAGCATTATCTATCGATTCCTATTTTGGAATCGTAAATTGTTCATATTGTTGAACAAGAAGATCTATTTTATTATCTTGACTTGATTATTACCTTGGTAAGTGATTAATAAAGTATCCCAAATTTCTTTGGCGGTTTTACACATAAATTTCCTCTATATTCTTTACTCGATGGTTTAAAGCGTTATAAATACCATTTTTGGTTCAATAATTTTTAGCAGTTTCTTTTTAAAGGCTCATCGTTTTGTTTATCAAAAGGTATAATTTTATCCTTTATAGTTTTGGGATTATTTTAAATAGGAGAAAAATCACCATAGGTAATAACATGCCAAAAATCTAGATCTTTGGATTTCACATAAGTTTCGAATCTATTTTTCCAAATAATGAATTCTATACTCTTTCTCAAATAGTGATGAGTTTTGCATGATTGCCTTCTACAATATTTTTCCGATTCCCCATAGATCGATTCAAGTTTTTTAAAATACAGTTTATTTTAAAAAATCTTGGGTTAGCCTGCTCTGATACCAATTGTGGAAAACTAGAAGAGGGGTTGAATAGTTTACCGCTTTTTAAATTAATGTTATGCTTGTTTATAAAAATTTAGTTTCGAATTTGATTGATTCTTAATATGTGCACACTATAAAAAATCAATACAAGTATAGTAGAAAATGGACAAGTAAATATGAATGACAAGTATAAGAGTTAGAAAGACTAAATCTCCACAGCACAAAGATTTAGGTGGTTCAGTAACGAAAGCACCTCTTCGCCCTACTTCACTCCCCGAGGCTCACCAAAAACTCGAGATTTCTCTTCACTATTCGTCAACAAACTCCCTTAGGCGGGAGGACTAACCGTATACAAAACTTTGCGCTTGTACACCAATTTCCGAACACTAGCGAAATGTCGAGTTAAAATCCTAGCTAGAAACCAATCTATTACAACTCCTTGTATGTAATCAAACACTTACAACATATCCAACTTTGCTTCACTTCATGATTTCTTTTCCATTCGCTTCATATTCCATTACTTCAAACTTCATACGCTTCACAATTCACGCTATGCTAGGACCAACTACTACGATCACACCAATCTAACTACCTACATTAGATCACCCCGATTCTAACTTATACATGTCAAATGATCACCACAATCTTACTATTATACACAACTACAATACACACCTTCACAATATGCACAAATGATTTACAAGATCTAACACAACTTCACTATAACACCAACTAAACTATAACACTTATTGACTTGATGATAAGAAGTATTCTTTTCTTGCACTTGAGGAATTAAGCTTGGATCACTTAGAAAAATAAGCTTTATGAATTAATTGATAAAGGAAAGAGAATGAGAGTATAAACTGATTCTAGAACAGAAAGAAAGTGGTGCAAAGGTTGAGAAAATCAGGCTGGGGAACTAGTCCAGTATTTATAGGTAATCTGTCTGACATTTTGTCTGGCTGCTGGGTCCCTTAAATAGGGTGGCGGTCCCCTTAATTATTAAGGGGACCGCCCAGCCTCAGACGCTCCCTTTTTTGTCTTTTCTGAGAGGATGTGTTTTCTGGAATATTTCTAGCCGTTTTTAGGTAGGAAAATTTGAATTCAAAATATTTATTTGAATAAAACATTTCCTCTTTAAATCTAAAATGTTTTGTTAAGATATAATATAATGTTTGTGACATTTTATAAAAAAATGTTGAGGTTAAATAAATTCCTCTTGATCATGGAAATGCATTAAGGCAATATGATTTATTTATACCTTTAGAGTGATGTAAATTTTCAATCAAAATGAAAATTTACTACTAATTACTTGTTTACAAATAATTTTTCATTAATCGTTTTTACATTTTATGATTATAAGAACGTAGAGAGGTAGAAAAATATTAATAACGTTTTTAGGCATTATTTCTATCAACACCTTTCTTTAGAATCGAGTCTCTAGGTTAGGTTCGGACTTGGTTTAATTATCTTATATTCAATCAATCGAGTTGTAAGGGAAGTCTTGTATTTGTGGGATCAAGCCTAGATCATTGGGGATCTAGTTAGGGTTTGGTAAGCTTCCAAGGGGAAGGCTTTAGATTTATAGGTTAAATCGAATCACGGGTTCTAAGGGATGGATTCTAACGGTGGCATACAGTAGGTAGTAACTCTTCTTTATGAGCGTCGGGTTTTCTTGAAAGTCATTGGAGTTAAATTCTAATACGGTTTGTAGTACACCATAAGGATTATACTAGTGTAGTATCGGAGTCGTGGATTCGTAACTGGATGTACAGAAGGACTTAACCCCCATTCCCGAACCAGTATATATCGTGGTGTCTCTTTTCTCTCTTCTCCTCTCTATCTACTTATTGTTCTCATTGCAAAGTAGATTAGTACACCACTCAGCTCTTTCGAGACTTGAAGTTTTATAAACTTCAAAGGAATAAGTCAAGAAAAACCATATTCAACCCTCCCCTCTTCTACTTATTCTACATTATAGATTTCAAGGATATTGATGCTTTTAGAGGCTCCTAAATAGGGATAGGTCAATAAATGCGGGATGCTACCAAGGGACAGATTTACGATGAGTATAGTCATCCGCCAATCGAAAAAGACTTTGCTTTCCAAGCGAAAAGCCTATTTCTAACACTAGAAATAACCATATCCCAACCAATACACAACCTTATCCTTTTACCTACTGAAAGACCAAGATAGGTGAACGGGACCACATCATGAACACATCAAAGATACGACGTTACAAGGCTGACATTGGTATTAGGAACCCCGATACCAAAAATTATGTTTTTTTCCAAGATTGACTTTAAGACCTGGAAAGCCAATTCAAAGAATTATGAATAGATGATAAGGGACTTAGCTTCCCCTTGACCCTTCCAAAAAAATAGGGTGCCATTTTCCAACTAGAGGAGGGAGAGGTTCGTTAAACAACTCGCAAGCCGAATACCTTTAAAGACGCCTTTATTAAAAGCTTATGTGATGGACACTTGAAGAGCTTCTGCAGCAAGAAGTTAAAGGAGAGGCGAGATAGGATCACCTTACCTAAGTCCCATTTACATCGTAAATTCTTTTGACGATGATCCGTTGATCAAGATGGATATTAAGGCCGAAGATAAACAAGCCCGAATCCACCTAATCCATTTTCACCGAAGCCACATTGCCTCATTGTATCAAAAAGAAAAATCTAATTTACGCTATCGAAGGCCTTCTCAAAGTCCATTTAAAGAGGAGCAGGTTGTGACCTTTGATATGAGCCATGCGGATAAGTTCATTAGCAACAATGCACCTGTCAAGAATCTGCCTACCACTTATAAAGGCTGTTTGGTTAGAACGAATGATTGACGAAATGAGCTTTGCGAGCCTAATAGCAAGGATTTTAGCAATGACTTCATACACACATCATATAAGGCTGATGGGGTGGTAATCCAAGAACCTAAGAGGATCGGTTTTCTTCGGGATGAGAACAGATAAAAGGATGGGTTACAACCTCTAGTAACGGAACCAGAGGTTTTGAAATTTTTGACACAACCCCAGAAGTCATCTTTAATAATATTCCGGTAGGACTTAATAAAGTGGAAATTAAGCCCGTCCAGCCCAGGGGATTTCGAACTTGCACAACTCCACACTGCTTCTTTAACCTCTTCCATAGAAATTCTTAACTCTAATAATGAAGCATCTTGAATGATTCTCCTCTTTGAATATAGAGGCAAAATGGTTCAAAGCACCAAGCTTTATAAGGTTGGGAGAGTCGTACCACACCCCATTAATATGCACACCATGAATGGTAGACTGAGTGAATTTGTTTCTAAGCAAAGAGTGAAAAAACTTAGAGTTTTCGTCACCCTCGACTACCCATTTTTCCTTCCTTTCTGCTTTAAATCCTCTCTGAAGAGACGCTTCATACCATTTAATTTCATGATCCATTCTTCTCATTTATCGACACCGATAGAATTGATTAGACCCATCTTCGCTTTTAAATCCCACTTAATAATATTCCTAGTAAGATCCTGTTGGGAATTAAACTCATTAGACTTAATACTGCCAGTCAAGTTGTTAGTACTGATTAAGTTAACTGACAGTAATAAACCATGTTAGTTAGACCGCTTAGAGAATGTTAGTACTGCTAGGGATATGTTTAGTACTGCTAGTACTAAACTTTAACACTTCTGCAAGGGATTTATACTACTGATAAAGACTGAAGACTGCATGAAGATAAAGACATGTGAAGAGGAGATAAAAGCGTGTTTTGAGATATGTATGGAATGATTCAATGTATATCCTATATATTTAGAAGATATGTTGACATCTTATAGAAGTTTAGAAGATTTGTAGTTATCTTGGTAAAGGATCTTGGTGTTAAAAGAGATCCTAGGCTTATGGCTTGTAAACACACATCTTGATAGTCCTTGTCATAGCGTTCAAGAGTTTGTAAACCTAGTACTAGATAGAGTACTCATATTATTCATCATAATAATATTGAAGCTTTTTGGTTACATTCATTGTTCATTCATTCTACTACATCACAGTTTACTATCACATAGATATTCTTCTAAATATTAAAGAGTAGATTCCGCATACTCTTTAGTATGAAACAAAGGTTCTTTGATAGTTGTAATTGTATATTTACAATAAAACTTAACCCATATACAAGGTTTTGCACAAGATCAAGTTAGGATCAACAAGTGGTATCAGAGCCTTGTGTTCTAAAACTTTGATCTAGAAGTTATGAAATTTGAATCTACACAGAGTAACACTACTGCTAAGCTACCCATACTCAAACTAGGTGAGTATGAGATGTGGGTGATAAGAATCAAGCAATACTTCTAAGTATAAGACTATGCTCTATGGGAGGTTATAGAGAATGGAAACTCATGGGTATCTGTACCACAACAGACATCAAGATAATGGGCACCTCGGTTCAATAGATGTTTGTACAGTGCAGATGAAGAAGAAGAAGGACCAACAAGAAGAATTGTGTGAGGCTTAGAAGCTTGCTATCATGGCTCTCTCCCAAAAATGAACATCAACTTCTACTTTAGTCAATATAGTGTTGCTTAAAACAATGTTTGTTGCTATCGAAACACGATTTTGTATGGAATTGAGCATCTATATTAAGAAATACTCAGAGAAGACATTGTTGAAGCAACAATATGAAAATTTTAGTGCATCAAGCACAAAGTCTCTTAACTCTATCTTTAACGAACTTCAGAAGGTTGTTAGTAGGCTTGCAATTTTGGGTGTGGTCATCAATCAAGAAGACTTAAATTCAAAATTTCTGAGAAGAAGCTGCCTATGATTTGGAATACTTCATGTTGTAGTCTGGTTGAATAAGCATGATATTGAAACAATGAGCATTTGTGTTTTTTACAACTTCTATAAATTGTTGAAAAAGATTAAAGAAATCCGCCACGTTATGTGCAAGTAGTGGTGCTTAAAACTTAGCCTTTATGACTGCTCCAAGCACTAGCAGTACTAATGATGTTAATACTGCTTAATCCTGCATATGAAGTTAGTACTGTTAGCCCTAATATAAAACAACTGCTTTGTCCTCAGTTAGTATCTGCTTTAACTTCACGTGATAATACTTCGTTTATGCTTTCATGGTTGAGAATCCTAATGGTTCTAATCTCCTACAGCAGGACTTGGAGAAAATTCATGAAGATGATTTGGAAGCAATGGATTTGAAGTGGCAGCTTTCTCCGCTAAGTATGAGGGCAAAAAGGTACTTTCAGAGAATAGGAAAGAAAATTTTCATTAATGCTAATGATACTGCTGGGTATGATAAATCCAAGGTAGAGTGTTTTAACTGTCACAAGATGGGACACTTTGCAAGGGAATGTAGAGCACCAAGGAACAAAAAGGGTCAGTTCAAATATCAAGACAACACTAGAAAGCAAGGAAACAATGAAGACACATCTTCAAAGGCAATGTTGGTTATAGATGGTGTAGGTTTTGACTGCTGAGTTGATATGGCGTAGAACATGTCAGACAAACATGGTCTAATGACGTTTTCAGACTCTAGGGTTTACAATGATTAAAAACTTTGCACTAAAACTTTGTCTGAAAAATACTATGAAAAACTCTTATAGAAATCTAGTGTGTTGATTTGATTGTTAAAGCCTTAATGTCAAACTGAATTATAAGCAGCTTTTTATAAAAGAGAGTTTTTAGGATAATATGTTGAAGATTCATTTATCACATATAGAAAGAATGAAATGAGGTCTTTTTAGTGATGAAGTTTGCAGAGTTCTTAATAAGGGGAAGTATTGCAAAGACTATGAAATAATATGCTTAAAGTTGAGTTTGAATAATTTAAGCAAGAAACAATGGCATTGAATTTAAAATTGGAAAATTTGATAATGCCTCAAAGAGCCTAAAACTAAGTTTGTTAGAGATAAATAACTAACTAAATGTAAATGGGTTTTGGGGTATAATGTTGTTCCTCCACCCCATCCTTTAATCTATAATCGACCTAAAAAGCTTAATTTGTCTTATTCTGGTCTTGATGAATTCAAAGATCCCGAATTCAAAAGTTATGGTTATGAGGATAGTAAGCAAGAGTCTAACATTGTTTGTGAATAAAAAAAAGAGATGATTTTCTAGGAAAAATTCTGAGGGGGACTCTTGGTAAAGAAAAAAGTTAAAGAAGACACAAGTAGGCTTTGATGAGTCTTCACTTACTGTTTGATAAAGAACTGTTTTTCTTTTTGTATAAATAAGATAGAGTTTTGTCAAACTTGTAATAAAATCATGTAAACCAGTTAACAAAGGTCAGTCTAGGTATGCAGTGATGTATAGATCACTAAGAGTCCTAGGGAAATTCAAGGAAACTGGAATGGACAGAAGTCCAATCATACTAGGAAGTGATTTTAGTGATGTATAACAAAGATTTGTTTCTTTGTGGGATTTTTGATATGTGTACGGCTCATTGTAAATACCATCAAAGGGAATGGATGGTATATGGGATTAATTATAACATGTGTGAACTAAAACTTACCTACCAATCTCGGACCTCTCACCCTTAAATGCTCTAAGGACATCGGTTTCCAAGAGCAGTTTTTTAATGAAAACTTGCCTAAAACCATTTAATACTGTCAGGATAGTTAATACTGCTCATTCCAAATCTATAGTTTTTAGTGCTACACCAATGTCATGTTTTTCAAAATCAGCACAATCAACTGTAAAAAGGCCCTATTAATCAAAACAGTGTTAACTAACAAAAATTTTATCCAAAAAAATAATACTGCCAAGGCAAAAAAGTAGTTATATACTGATAGGCCTAAAAGCAGTTAATACTGCTAGGCCTATTCTAGCAGTTGTTAATGCTGGTAGGGTTAATCTGGCAAATGCTGTAAAGGCCTCAGCATGTTGGGTTTGGAGACCTACCAAACTTGATTATATGCATCAATCACCTTGAAGAAACACAACTACATTGATGCACGAGGAAAGTTCCAAGTCATAGTGGTCAAATGGGCTTTGTGGTCCCCCAAAGGAAGACCTAAATTTCCTTATTTTTTATGTGCGGCAAGTCCACACTACTTTATGATACATGATTTTATGGATAGTGGATGCTTCTAGGTAACATGCTCTGGAAAAACATAGATCACTCTCTCTGATTTCAGAATTTGATGGAGTTATTGTTTCATTTGGGGGAGGAGACCATGTGTTGTGGTAGTATTTCTAGTAAGGTATTAAACAACTTTAAAACTGGTAGCTTGATGTTTGAAGATGTTATACTTTGTCAATTGTGTTAAATTTCAACCTTTTATTGTCTCACAGATGTGTGTTGGAAAAAAGAATCTATGTCTTTATACTTTACATCGACATGTATTGTTCTTATCTCTCTGACTTTGTAAGTTGCCGATGAAACAAAAAAAAGTCGCTCAAACTACTTCTTAAAATTCCTAGAAAGGACAACATGTTACAGTTTTGATATGAAGAACATTGTTCCTAAAGAGAGTTTAACTTGTCTTGTTGCAAAGGCTACATCAGATGAATCAATGCTATGTCATTAGGAGGCTTGGTCTTCATATTTATTTTAAGAGCATAATATTATGCTTGTTAAAGTAATCTTGTAAGAGGATGCCCTACCATAATGTTTGAAAATGACCAAACCTGTGTTGCTTGTCTTAAAGGGAAGCAAACTCACAGGCTTCTTGTAAGTCCAATGTTTCTAATTTCAATTTATAAAGCCTTTGTATATATGTCTTCATATGGATTTGTTTGGTCCAACCTTTGTTGTCGATGTAGTTTAATGCATAAGAAATATTGCTTAGTAGTCACTAATGATTATAGCAGGTTTACTTGGGTTTTCTTTTTAACAACTTAAGATTGAAACTAACTGAGATTTCATAACTTTATCAAAGAAATAGAAAACCTAGTGGATAAGAAAGTGAAAATAATCAGGATGTGATAATGGAACAAAATTTAAGAATAAAGTTACGGATGATTCTTGCAAAGAAAAGGGTATTAAGAGAGAATATAGTGCAGCCGCTAGATCTTATGCAAAATGTATATGGCTGGGAGGAGATTATTTGGACATTCTAATTTTGATGGATGCTTAGAACCATTGGTTAGCGGACCTCTTTAAGTTACCTACCATTCTGTTGGGCATGTGAAGCAGTTAGTATCTGCTTTGATATGTACTGAATAGGGGTCTTATTAGTCGATGCTCTGACGCAAGTCACCTTTTGAATTTTTTTAGGTCTGTTAAACAGGCTCTTAAACTTATTGAGCCATTTGGATTGTATGTTCCCATTCTTTGATACTTTAGACAATTTAGGTTACAGTTTGTGGCAAACGTTGAAGAGGTTTCTTGGGTTAGTTATTTCCCTTGCAGTCAGAGTAAAGCAATTATAGGTATACAACAACAAGACACTCAGAGCACTTGAGGCTACCTTTCTAGAGGGAAGGTTTAGGGGGTTGTTTCGGGCGTGTAGAAGAACAACTTGCATATTAGGTTTTTAGAGAATAAGACTGATAGAGGAATGGTCAAAGTGGCTGTTTGGTATTGATTCTCTAACCCATCTAGATGAAATATTTACCAATAGCGCACGGGTAATAATCTTCAAATGAGAATTCTGCAGATAACAAGGAGAACTTAATGTACGTACTTATATCAAAAGAGAAGAAATCAGGCAGATTGCATTGTGATGCCAATTTGGGAAAGATGCTTCATATACTTTGATTCAACATTTCCAAGGATGTTGTATGTGAACGCAAAAAACCCTGCTGCTATGCCTCAAATAGCGGGTGAAGATGGTCCAATATAATATAAGGATGTGAAATATGAATAAGTCTAAAGATGTTAGCGAGAAGTTATAAGGAAAGCTATGTTTGTCTCGGTCTTACATGTAATTTCTGCCAAGTCTGAAGCGTAAGTATTGGTCGTTTTTACTTATATTGTTGATCCATCAGTGAATACTGCTAGTTCATATGAACTAGATAGCCCTAAAGACATGTTCAAATTGGGAGCTAGTCATACACTTGAAGCCACTCATGTTGAGTTCTTCAGTGATGAAGATGAACCAGAAGTTGATTTGGGGAATTCAACTTACTTGCCTATACAGTTCCAACCGACTCCCAAATTACAAGGTATCTTAAAGATAACACAATTTAAAATGTGATTGTAGATGTGACAGTCTTCTATTTCATGACAAGAAGAATTACAAAAAGTCTTACTTCTAAACATGGGTTTCTTAGTGTTGTATATGACAGAAACCACATGATACCCAGAATACTTGTTGATATGTTGTTTCTTATCATCAAATTGAACTCACAGCATTGCTATAAGCTTTATCTGATTCTATCTTGGGTTGGATAGGCAATGTTGAAGAAACTTTTGCAATTCAAACTCCAAAGGTTTGGAAACTTGTGGATTTGCCTAATGGGAAGAGGGCCATTGAACAAAATGGGTCTTCAGAACAAGAAATGTAAGATGATAAAAGGGATTATGATTAGGAATAAAGCAAGGGTTTGGTTGACAATGTCATAGACAAGAAGAAGGGTTATTACTCTGGAGAAGTCTTTTTGCTCCTTTTTGTGGCAGGGAATTGAGGCAGAATAGATTTGTTTTTTGTCTATGCTTCTTTATGGGTTTGTCTGGTATATCAAATTGATGTGAAATGTGCACTTCTTATATGGAACCATTTAGGAAGAGGTTTATATGTTATCATCCACTAGGATTTCAAGGATCCTGACCATCCAGACAAAGTTTAATAGGTGGTAAGGGTGGTTCATGGCACTTTATGGGTTGCATCACAAGCTCCAAGAGCATTGTTATGAACTTTGCTTAACTATACTGTGGGCAATAGGTTTGAAATGAAGGAAGACTAGATCAGACATCTGTTCATCAGAAGCAAAAAGGAAGTTATTTTGCTTGTACAAGTTTTTGTTGATGTTATTTATCTTTGGCTCTACAAACAGGAGTGTGTACTGGCTATGTGGAAGAAAGCTTATGAAGGATAAGTTTCAGATAAGTTCTATAGGAGAACTTACTTTCTTCTTAGGATTACAGGTAACACAAAAGGAAGATGGAATATTTATCAGTCAGGATAAATATGTAGACGAGATTTAAAAGAAATTCAACTACACTGATGTGAAGTCTACTTCTACTCTAATTCATTTGAAAAGCCTTTTGTCAATTGCATGGAGATGCTGATGTTGTTTGAGGTACATCCTTATTGATCTATGGATTGGGTCTTGATGTATTTCACAGCATCTGGCCAGATAATTTTGTTTGCTCAAGTAGGTGCATGTGCCAGATTCTAAGTTGAACCAAAGACATCTCATCTCTTAGCAATCAAGAGAATTTTTAGATACTTGAAAGGAAAACCAACATTAGGCCTTTGGTATTCTAGAGATTCTCCATTTGAACTAGTTGCTTATACTAATAGTGATAAGCTTGAGCAACTCAGGATATGAAGTTCTACAACTGGAGGTTTGTCAGTTTTTGGGGAAATAGGTTGATATTCATGGAGTGGTAAGAAGCGCAGAACTTTGAGTTGCCCACCTATACATATCTGAAGCTATATTAATGTGGTTGCTGCTAAAGTTTGCTGTAGACAAGTACTTTGTATTCAATTTTTAGTTGCTGGATTTATCGGTATAATTTTCTAAATGAATGACTGTCAATAATATTGAACAATAAAGACTTTGTACTTATTACATTATTCAAAATCCTTGTTCTAAACTTCTAAAATATAAAACATATAGAGATTAGGCATTATTTTTATAAGTTATTGCACTGGACTAAAACATGTTAATACACATGGTTAAAAAATTTGTCATATTGATCATAGGTTGCCGGCTAAAAAGTTAATTCAAATGGTTAAAATCCGTACTGATCAGAATGTTGCAGATCTTTTTACAAAAGGTTTTGATGCTGGAAGGTTTCAGTAGTTGGTCTTAAGTAGTGAAATGCTTAATCCTTAATGTCTACATCTCTTTATGTCCTTGTAAAAGTTTTGTAAAGGATTAGTACTGTTAGTCTTGTCAATTAGTACTGCTAAGTATAATTAGTACTGCTAGTTATACTTAAGACTGCTTGTTAAAACTGTTAGTCATACTTAATACTGTCAAGAAGAAAATACTTTGGATTGTGTATTTTTGGCTATGGACTAACACCTGCAGGCTAAGCTTATTGAATACCTGATGTTGAATGCTTCACCTCTGAAGTATTGTTTGAGGGAAAGTTAATGTTTTAGATAATAGTTTTTAACTTTTATTCATGGGTTATGCATAAATATGGATCCTTATGAATTCTCACTTGTCTATCTAGTCTTTTCTAGTGTGCTTGTGATGAATAGAGGCATGTTGTTGTATAATTATTGAAGACAGAGTTAATACTGTTAGATATCTCTTAATACTGCTAGGCAGAAAATTAGTACTGCCAGGCAAAAGTTAGTACTATTGAGCCAAAGTTAGTACTGCTGGGATATCATAAGCGCCAAAGTTACAACTGTTGAGCAAATTCTTAACCCTTGAAGCAGTGTTTGAGGGGAGGCTACTTATGTCAATATACAAGCATGGATGGAAAGACATGTAATATCAAAAGTATGTTAAAGAGAGTCAAAAAGAGGTCGGGACACCAAGATACCTCAGTCTAGTGGCCCCCCTATAAAGGTTGGTGATGAGGCTGTCCATAAGGAGTTGGGTGACAGAATGGAAAGGGCTGCCACTACTGCTTCTAGCTTAGAAGCAGAGCAGGACAGTGGTAACATCAATAGGACCCAATCCATGGCAACACTTAATGGATCAAGTCCTTAGGGAATTAGTTCAGGTAGTGGTCCCAGGTGCCAAGATACCATATTGGGGGTGTAGATGCTCAAACTAGGTTTGAGACTACATCTAAATAGTCTAATGATCCACCTCTCTCAAGAGGTTACACACTTAGAAGTGGGGAGGACAGTATGAAACTATTGGAATTGATGGCAAATTGTACAAAATTGTCAGATTTGGTGAGCAAAAAGAAAAGAGAGATATGGTGAGTTGAAAAACAGAAAGAGAGATGTGTGAATAAAAACATAAAAGAGTGATTTTGTGAGCAAAAAGAATTGAGAGATATTGTGAGCATACAAACAGAAAGAAAGCTTGTGAGAATAACTAATTGATGATAGAAGTCCTTTTTGGAATGAAGTTGAAGTTAATGCTGCTAGCTCAAACTTAATGTTGCTAGTCTTAGGTTAATACTGATAATATAACTTAATGTTGCTAAGCTTACGTTGATGCTGTTAAGTTACTGCTGCAGGTTTAAGTTAATGTTGTTAAGCATAATTTAGTGCTATCAGTTCAAGTTAATGCTGCTGAGGGTGATTTTATAAATACTTTGATTCAGGGTTTCATTTGATTCTTTGTTCGATTTCAATCATTCAAACGCTCTCTAAACGTAAACCCTAACTCAATTTCATCTTTAATCATCAAATCACAAAACAATGTCAACCCTAACTTTTGCTGACACTCACAATATGGTCGCATTCTTGGAAAAACCTGCTGAAAGTGATGGGTTTCATGAAATTATTGATTTTCTGAATGCTAACCAAATTCATTATGCTTTAACTGTCAATCCTACTATCTACACATCTTGCATTGAACAGTTCTGGGCAACAGCAAAGGCAAAAACGGTTAATGGTGAACGTCAGTTACAAGCCCTAGTTGATAAGAAGAAGGTGATCATCACAGAGACAAGCATTAGAAGTGATCTTCACTTAGAAGATGCAGGTGGTATTGATTGTTTGCCAACTGCTACTATCTTTGAAGAACTGGCAAGGATGGGGTATGAAAAACCTTCTCAAAAGCTTACATTTTATAAAGCTTTCTTTTCTCCACAATGGAAGTTCTTAATTCATACCATTACGCAATGCCTTAGTGCCAAGACCACTGCATGGAACGAATTCAGTAGTACTATGGCCTCTGCAATCATATGCTTGGCCACAAACCAAAAATTTAATCTGTCCAAGTACATTTTTGATGCTATGGTAAAGCACTTAGAGGGAGGGGTTAAATTTCTGATGTATCCACGATTTGTACAAGTGTTTATTAATCAACAGCTTGGTGATATGTCACATCACAAGAAGATTTATGTTAACCCCTCACACACAAAGAAAATCTTTGCCAACATGAAGAGAGAAGGAAAAGACTTTTCTGGGAGAGTAACACCCCTGTTTGCAACAATGATGGTTCAAGCTAATCAAGAAGAGGGTGTAGATTCAGGCATTCCTACTGCTTCTCAACAGACACCCATTACTATTCAACCATCTACATCTAAACCTCAGAAGAAACAGTCTAGGAGGAAGCAAAAAAAGACTATTGCAGTTCCTCACCCTAGTGATTCTACTACTGATGTACCAAATGAGGAGTCTGTGCCTACACATTCTAATGATCCATTGCTTAGCGGTGAGGATAGATTGAAACTCACTGATTTGATGGATATGTGTACCAAATTATCTGAGAGAGTCTTTGACCTGGAACATACTAAGACTGCTCAAGCTCAGGAGATCACAAATTTAAAGCTGAGAGTTAAAAAATTAGAGAAGAAAACAGGGTTAAGAACTCATAAATTCAAGAGACTATACAAGGTTGGTGTCACAAGATGAGTATAATACTCAGATGATGAAAGTTTAGATGCTCAGGAGGATGCATTCAATCAGGGGAGGAGTATCGAAGACATTGAAAAGGATTCTAAAGTTTCTTTAGTTGATGAAACCTAGGGAAGGTCAGATGATGCAGAAATGTTTGATACAAATGCTCTAATTGGTAATGAAGTTTTTGCTAAAAATGATTTGATTGAAAAGTCCAAGATGTGATTCCTAAAGAAGTTACTACTGCTGCTCCCTCTACTACTGCTGTGTCACCACCTGTTATAACTGAAGTAGAGATTACCTTAGCTCAAACATTGGCTAAATTAAAGAGTGAAAAATATAAGGTTGTGATACAAGAGCCAGTACAGAGTACAACCACAACAGCACCTTCAATAATTCCTAAAGCTAAAGGCATTACATTTAGAAATGCTAGTGAAAGCACAACAAGAACACTAACATCAGTATCTTCTTCAAGCATCAAGGATAAAGGGAAAGCTAAGATGGATGAACCTGAAGTTCCATTGAAGAAAAAGGATCAAATTGCTCTTGATGAATAAATGGCTAGAAATCTTGAAGCTCAAATACAAGCTGAACTCATTGAAGAAGAAAGGCTTGCAAGGAAAAAGGAAGAGGAAGCCAACATAGCTTTGATTGAATCATGGGATAACACACAAGCTATGATGGAGGCAGATTTTGAATTAGCTCAGAGGCTACAAGCAGAAGAACATGGAGAGATAACCATTGAAGAAAGATCAAGACTGTTTATAGAACTCATGAACAAAAGAAAGAAACACTTTGTAAAGCTTAGATCTAAAGAGAAAAGAAGAAAGCCACCAACTAAAGCTCAAAAGAGAAATCTAATGTATACCTTTCTCAAAAATATGGGTGGATACAAATATAATTAGTTGAAGAGCAAGAGCTATGATGAGATCCAGAAGTTGTTTGATAATGAAATAAAGAGGGTAAATACTTTTATTCCTTTGAAATAAGAGGTGATGAAAAGCAAAGAAGGAACAAAAGAAAGTTCTAAAAGAACAGAGGATGAACTTGAAT
Source organism: Tanacetum coccineum (assembly GCA_026074375.1). NCBI lineage: Eukaryota > Viridiplantae > Streptophyta > Magnoliopsida > Asterales > Asteraceae > Tanacetum > Tanacetum coccineum. The sequence continues at coordinate 48,870 of BQNB010035528.1, forward strand.
CTGATAAGTCAAAGAAGGCAGAAAGTAGTGAAAAGAGAGCTGAAGGCAGCAGAAAGAAATCAATTGGTAAGAAAAGAGCAAGGAAAGAGCAGAAACAAGAATCTTCCAAAAGACAAAGAATGGAGGATGATAAAGAGACAGATGAGCATGAAGAAGCTGAAGAAGATGATGAAGCTGAGATGAAAAAGCATATGGAGGTAGTTCAAGATGATGAGGAAATAGCAATTGATGCTATACCTCTAGCTACCAAACCTCCAATAATTGTTGAATATAAGATTGTTAAAGAAGGACAGAAGGGATTCTATCACTTGATAAGAGCTGATGGAAGTTCAAATAGATATTCATCAATGATTAGGATGCTTCAGAACATTAGTAGAGAAGACTTAGAGACTCTCTGGAAGTTGGTGAAAACTAAACATGGGAATACAAGACCAGAGGATGATTATGAAAAAGTGTTCTGGGGTGATCTACTAAGATTCAAATGAGCTTATTTTCAAAGATAGGCTTTAACAGGTTAAGAGAAAGCTGCTGATAATGGGAGCCTAAACTTGAGGTTCTTAAAAAAAATATGCAAAGCCAACTTTGACTATACTTGGTCATTAAAAGACAAACAAGGGTTTGGGTTTATTTGCTAGAAACAACAAAAACAAGCACAAAATAGTGTGCTTAAGCTGCATAAGCAGCTTGAGCACTTAAGCTCATTTTTGCTTATTGAAAATTTGACAGAATATAAAAGAAACCTAAAAACTTATTTTCAAACTAAATTGGTGATTTAAGTGACTTATAAACCCCACACAAAAAACTCAGCCAAATTTGGCTGAGTGGTTAAAACATGATAAACTACATTATGACCCCATTTTGGGGTTAACCCAACACCCCTTATTTATATTAAAAAAGCTTTTTAAAACTGATTTTTGGTGAATAAGGCCAAGAAAAGTGATTACAAGTGAAGCTCTAATCACTTTTAACAATAGTGCATGTTTTAAACACAAGTTAAAAGAATTAACCAGCTATAACATGATAATTTTAAATTTCGACAATGGCAAATAATAAGAACTCTTAATCTTTTATACTAAAGACAGAAAAAATTACAACATAAAGTTTAAAATCAACCTGAGTTACACTTAAAATTCTTAAAGCAAGACTTGGAATTTAAAATTAAACTAAAAAACATAAAAAAATGGTGTGTGTTGGTTCGGCTTGGTCTTGGCTCTTTATAGAATCCTTCAGCCTTCCTTTGACTTGGCTGGTGCTTGTTGTGAGAGTATGAACGCCTCAACGATACTCAATCTAAAACCCTAGCCCTCCATTGGCCTTTCTTCATTCTCAGCCATGGATGGGGGGTACGGGGTTGAGTGTTTGTGCCAGGGAGAGGGTTATAGGGGCAGGGTAAGGTGGGAAGAGGTGAGGGGTGAGCTGTGAGTGGTACTTGGGAGGTGGTATTGCCTTGTAAACCATGGGGGAGGGTGGTTTGATTTTGGCGGTAAAACGGGTTAAGGTACGGGGTGGGTTGCAGGTTTAAACGAAAAGTTTGAAAAAGATGCAACAATGGCCCTCACACTTTCTTTCTCTTGTCATTTCATTTAGCCGATTTTAGTTATAAAAGAAGTTTAGAAAGTGTCACATTTGGCCCTTGTGGTTTATAACTAAAAGAGATAAAAAGGGTTTAGGACAATTGCAAAAATGGTCCCTGCTGTTTATAACTAATAAAAGAAATGCCATTTGGCAGTTTTAGTCCTTCCCTTTATTTTACCATTTTTCTTTTATAAAAAACTTTTAAAAATGACAACTTTAGTCCCTAAAGTTTTGTAAAAAAGGATTTTGGGCTTTTGTTGGGCTTGGGTTTGTGTGTACAATGGCTGAGATTGGCTGTAACTGGGCTAGGATTGGGCCTTCAAAGTCTTCACAGTCTTTGTCAATTGCAC